>ML660786.1:386543-445596 GCA_007570785.1 Antilocapra americana
CCCCTGGACCCTCCCCCTTCCCTGGACCGTCCCCCCTCCCCGGACCCTCACTTCTCCCCTGGACCCTCATCTCTCCTCTGGAGCATCATTCATCCCCTGGACCACTTCCTGCATCCCAGCTTCTGCTCTTAGCCTGCACATAGAGGGCATCCCATATACAGCTGCACAGGTGATTGTTGGACGGAGAAAATCAGATTTGGCCACTCTCAGCACCTCAGATATGCAGATGATATCACTCTAATCACAGAAAGCAAAGAGGAACTAAAGAGTCTTTGGAAAGTGAAAGAGGAAAGTGAAAAAGCTGGCTTAAAACTCAACATTCAAAAAGCTAAAATCATGACATCCAGTCTCATCGCTTCATGGAAAATAGAAGTGGAAAAAGCAGAAGTAGTGACAGATTTTATTTTTCTTGGACTCCAAAATCACTGTGGATGGTGACTGTAGCCATGAAATTAAAAGACCCTTGCTCCTTGGAAGAAAAGCTATGATAAACCTAGATGGAGTATTAAAAAGCAAAGACATCAGTTTGCCAATAAAGGTCTGTATAGTCAAAGCTATGGTTTTTCTAGTAGTCATGTACTGGAAAAGAGATGGACTAGAAAGAAGGTTGAGTGCCAAAGAATTGATGGCTCCGAATTGTGGTGTTGGAGAAGACTCTTGAGAGGTCCCTGGACTGCAAGAAGGCCAAACCAGTCAATCCTAAAGAAAATCATCCTTGATTATTCATCAGAAGGACTGATGCCGAATCTGAAGCTCTGATACTTGGGCCACCTGATGTGAAGAGCCGACTCATTGGAAAAGACCCTGATGCTGGGCACGGTTGAAGGCAAAAGGAGAAGAGGGCAGTGGAGGGTGAGATGGTTGGATGGCATCACTGACTCAATGGCCATGAACTTGAGCAAACTCTGGGAGATAGTGGAGGACAGGGAAGCCTGGTGTACTGCAGTCTATGGGGTCGTAAAAGAGTTGGATACGACTTAGCAACTGAACAACAAAATAATACTTTTGCAGTAAAAGGCAAGCTCTTTATGGAGGAGAGCAGGTCCCATAGTGCCACCTCCTGCCCGTCCCACTACCACACTGGCCTTTGCTCTGTCTGCCGATTCCACTCTCGGGCCCGGGTATTTGTCCATGCTCTGCTGCCCGAGGTGTTGCTGGCTCCCTCCACCTCGCTGCTCAGGTGTCTTTGGTGCCACCTGATCACAGCTGCCATGCCCCTTGGTGCCAGATTGCTGTGCTCCTGGGTTCCGCGGGTGCGTCTGAAATTACCTTCTTTACATGTTTGCTTACTTCAGCCACTGTCCCTCTGCTGGAATAATCCTTAAGGACAGAGACTCAGCGTTGTTTCAGTGGCAAGTCCAGGTTTAGAAAAGGCAGAGGAACCAGAGATAAGATGGCAAACATTCCTAGGATCATAGAGAAAGCAAGGAAACTCCAGAAAAACAGCTGCTTCACTGACCACGCTAAAGCCTTTGATTGTATGGATCACAAACAACTGTGGAAAAATTCTTAAAGGGATGGGAATACTAGATCACTTACCTGTCTCCTGAGAAGGCAAGGGACAAGAAAAAACAGTGAGAACTGGACATCGAACAACTGATTGGTTCAAAATTGAGAAAAAGCTGTATATGGTCACCCTGCTTATTTAACTTATATGCAGAGTACATTATGAGAAATGCTAGGCCAGATGACTCATAACTGGAATCAAGATTGCCAGGAGAAATAACCACAACCTCAGATATGCAGATGATACCACTCTAATGGCAGAAAGTGAAGAGGAGCTAAAGCGTTCCTTAATGAGGGTGAAAGAGGAGAGTGAAAAAGCTGGCCTAAAACTCAACATTCAAAAAACTAAGATGGCATCTGGTCCCATCACTTCATGGAAAATAGAAAGGGAAAAAGCAGAAACAGTGACAGATTTTTTTCCTTTGGGCTCCAAAATCACTGTGGATGGTGACTGCAGCCATGAAATTAAAAGACGCTTACTCCTTGAAAGAAAAACCATGATAAACCTAGATAGCATGTTAAAAAGCAGAGGCATCACTTTGCTGACAAAAGTGTGTATAGTTAAAGCTGTGGTTTTTCCAGTGGTCATGTATGACGTGAGAGTTGGACCATAAAGAAGGCTGAGCACCAAAGACTTGATGCTTTTGAACTGTGGTGTTGGAGAGGATTCCTCAGAGTCCCGCGGACTACAAGGAGATCCAAACAGTCCATCCTAAAGGAAATCAACCCTGAATATTCACTGGAAGGACTGATGCTGAAGCTGAAACTCTAATACTTTGGCCACCTGATGTGAAGAGCCAACTCATTGGAAAAGACCCTGATGCTGGGAAAGATTGAAGGTGGGGGGAGATAGGGGATGACAGAGGATGAGATGGCTGGATGGCATCACAGACTCAATGGACAGGAGTTTGAGCAAGCTCTGGGAGATGGTGAAGGACAGGGGAGCCTGGTGTGCGACAATTCATGGGGTCGCACAGAGTCGGACAGGACTGAGCGACTGAACAACCACCCCTAGAGAGGCCTGGACTCTGCTCGACATGTTTGTTCACCGACGGATAAAGTCCATTTTGAACAGATACTCTGGAATCAGACATGCCTTTGAACATGCCGTTCCATTTGAAGAACAAGAAGAAAAACTCTGCTCACACAGTGTTTTCCCGGACTTCGACCTCCAGAAGTGCTTCCTCTAAGAGTCTCCAAAACTAACAAGATAAAACCCAGGCTGTACACAGTCAAGGGTATGAACGCCCTGTCTGGTGGGCAGTGCGTGCAGCCCACGCCTTGCCCACAGCATCAGCAACGGGGTGGAAAACAGGGGGACCCTCCCCCACGAATGAACCCTTTCTCCTGGGTCACTTACAGGGCTCCCAGTGTGTACACAGTGCTTGGTTCTAGTTTATCGATGGCAGCAAGGTCCTCAGCAAACACACACACTTAAGATACAAATGTTGAATCAGGAAACCTTGGATTTATTCCCAGGTTTGCTTCTGACTTTTTGATTTTTATAAAGGTCGTTTGATTTCTCAGTGCACCTAGAGTAAAGCTTGCCCTTGGTTTTCTACATGGAGAGGTTGCAAATCCAAATGAGGCTGTTTGTGAATTGTCCCAGGTACTTACAATCACAGGATGTAGTTTCAGTCTCCTGTAAAGCATCACCAAAGATGTCAGCATCGATGAAACCACTTTATAGAAGAGGAAACTATGGCAACCATAATGTGAATTCCGCCTGGAGAGGACGTGGGCGCTTTCGTTTGTAGTGATGGAGAAGGCTGGAGGCGGTAAATAGGACCCCAGGAGTCCCTACTCTGCAGTGCAGCTTCAGCTGTCCTCACCCACACTTTGGATACAGTCTTGACACATTCCTCTTTCCTGACCATGTCCTGCTTGTTCATCCCACATGGTTACTCTCTCCTCTTTGCTACATTCCAGGACTTATTTTTGTAAAAAAAAAAAAAAAAAAAATATTTATTTGGTGCATCTTAGTTGCATCACGCAGGATCTTGCATCGAGGCTCTAGTTTTGGCATACTAGTGACAAGTGGGATCTCAGTTCCTCAACCAGAGATCGAACTGGTGTCCCTCGTGTTGCAAGGCGGATTCTTAACCACTGGACCACCAAGGAAGTCCCTCTTGGACTTCTAATGTCTCTGAAACAGGATACATGGAAGCAAGAGGTCCCCTGCCTGTGACCATTGCTTCCGTACATCCTGCCTGATACCACGAAATTAATATTCCCCTAATACTGCCTGTTGAGCTCCTCCTTCACTCTAAAACCTTCTATGGCTCCCTAGCGCTTCAGGGATAAACTCCACGCTCCTGAGGGATGACCATAACCTGGACGTGAACCTGCCTTCCCTACCTGATCCTATTTCTCCATCTTCCTACGTTTACACTCCTGCTCTGCCCGTGTTTACCTCTCTCCTCTCTTCTCAGCGGCCCTCCTCAGCTCCACCCAGACGGTATCCATCCAGCCTGTACTTCAAGATCCAGTCACTAACAACCCTTCCAGCCTCTCAAGCACCCACCCCCCTGCGACTCCTCTGGGAGTCAAGCAGGCACCACCCTCTGCCGTGAGCATGTGTGTTTTCTTCCCAGGAAGATTACAGCTCTTTCAAAGGAGACGTGGCACCTCATATGTCATCAGATGCCAGACACACATTTTTTGACATTCTATGTGCTCAGTCGCTCAGTTGTGACCCCTCTTTGTGACCCCATGGATGGTAGGCCACCAGGCTCCTTTGTCCACGGGGTTTCCCAGGCAAGAGTACTGAAAGGGGTTGCCACTTCCTTCTCCAAGACATTTTAACAACTGTGAAATTAGGATGTGTCTTACGATCGATACGCGTCACGGTTTAACTGCTAGGACATTTCTTTCTCAACAGTAAGTAAACAATTGTCTGCCATCTAAGCCACTGTGTCTTGGGTCCCATGCTTCTCTGCATCACCTGCAGCTCCTAAGCAGGTCCCAGATGGTGATTTTTACAAGGCTCACTGGTTGCCTGATGAGTGGATGTTTCAGTAGCTTCAGGTGAGCCGCAGAGGCACAGGTTCTGGACCTGTGAGAGCCACACACTGGCCTCTACAAAGTACCTGTGCTTCAAACTGGAGACGTAATTGAGAGTGGAGGGGAGCAGGGATTCGGGGTTGTGGCCGCTCTCTCAGCCTCAAACGTTCATTACAGCCCTCGGACCAGGCGCCTGCCACAGAGGGAGTCACAGAAGGACAGGGAAACCCCGAGGACTGTGCGGACCTGGCAGGCAACAGATCCGATGGCCAACGGATGCATGGCCACCGCCATGCAGATTCATGTTGGTCCAGGAGGCAGGAGGAGCATGCTGCCAAGACCCAGCACGTGGACGCTGAGTGCTGACCGAGCTCCACACCTCAGGGTCGGTTAGCAAAGCCCCAGCCTGCCCAGGCTAATACATGAGAGGCCATTAGATGAACTCTTGCTGTCATGAACGGGAACTTAGCGATCAAGGGTTTAGGAGAGACGCAGGCTTCAGAAGGGAGGATCCTCTGACGGGGGATGTATGTTGGACCATCGTCTCCACAGAGGGAGGGTGCTCTGCGTCCCGGCAGGTGTCCCTGAGCCCCCTGATGGAGTGCAGCCATCCCACCGAAAGAGGGCTTTTTTTTTAACCTGGACTTCGCCAGTGGCGTTAGTGGTAAAGAACCCGCCTAACAGATGATGGAGACACAAGAGATGCAGGTTTGATCCCTGGATTGGGAAGATCCCCTGGGGAAGGGCAGGTAAACTGACTTCAGTATTCATGCCTGGGAACTTCTACGGACAGAGGGGCCTGGAGGGCTACAGTCCATAGGGTCTCAAAGAGTCGGACACAACTGAAGGGACTTTGGATGCACAATCTAGACAGCGTACTAAAAACCAGAGAAATCATTTTGCTGCCAAAGGTCTTATAGTCAAAGCTATGGTTTTCCCAGTAGTCATGTACAGATGTGCGAGTTGGACCATAAAGTAGGCTGAGCACCGAAGAATCAATACTTTCAAACTGTGGTGTTGGCTTTGGTGTGGGGCTCCCTAAATTCCATCCTTCAGGCATCCCCAACCTTCACCCGAAACTGGCCCCAGCAGACTTGGAGCTCAGGATGTCCCTGGCTTCCTGCCTTCCAAGGCCCACAGACCACCAAGGAGACAGACAGCAGGTCCTTACCACACCTAAATAAATAATAAACCAGCAGGCTGTCTTGGAAGGCAGGTGTCCCCTGGAACCAGAATGATGATGAGGGAAGCACTGTGATGGCCTGCTTCTGTTGAAGAGAAGGAGGTACCCTGACTGTTCCCAGCTGCAAAGTCAGGTGGGCAGTGTTCCATGCGCTAGAACCAGCCAAAGAACAGCTGGGTCTACACCCCAGGGTCCCGCCCTACACAAGGACCCATCCTTTGTCCTGCTAAGGAGTGACCCTGCTAATCCCTTCTAGTCAATTCAGTGGGGGAGTTCTGACTGGATCCTTCTTCCTGCATGCATGTGAAGTTGCTTTAGTTGTGTCTGGCTCTTTGCCACACTGTGGACTGTAACCTACCAGGCTCCTCTGTCCATGAGATTCTCTAGGCAAGAATACTGGAGTGGGTTGCCATGCCCTTCTCCAGGGGATCTTCCCAACCCAGGGATCAAACCCACATCTCTTATGTCTCCTGCCTTGGCAGGCGGGTGATGGCTCAATTGGTAAAGAATCTGCCTGCAATGCAGCAGACCCAGATTCCATCCCTGGGTCAGGAAGACCCCTTGGACAAGGGAATGGCCACCCACTCTACTATTCTTGCCTGGAGAATTCTATGGAGAGAGGAGCCTGGTGAGTTATTTATTGTCCATGGGGTCGCAGAGTCAGACACGACTGAACGACTAACACTAGCTCAGAAAACGCATTTAGAGAGGTACAGAAAACTTTTGAATTGTGTTGAAGAAGACTCTTGAGAGTCCCCTGGACTGCAAGGAGATCAAACCAGTTAATCCTAAAGGAAATCAACCCTTCCTTAATATTCACTGGAAGGACTGAAGCTGAAGCTCCAATACTGTGGCCACCTGACGCTAAGAGCTGACTCACTGGAAAGGACCCTGATGCTGGGAAGGATTGAGGGCAGAAGAAGAGAGGGAGACAGAGGATGAGATGGGTGGATGGCATCACCGACTCAAAGCACATGAGTTTGAGCAAACCCTGGGAGGTGGTGAAGGACAGGGAAACCTGGCGTGCTGCAGACCAAGGGGTCACAAAGAGTCAGACACGACTGAGCAACTGAATAATAGTAAAGCACAGGTTAATTCCTCCAAATACTGCCCCTCCCTCTAAGTTCATGAATAAAAACCCAACAACTAGAGTCTCTAGCAATCGATTAGAGGGGCACCTGCCTAGACTTGGAAGAAGAGATGAAGGAGGAGTAGAAGAGGGGTCACAGATCAGGGAGGGGATGGATAGGGCTTTTGGGGCCAGAGGTGGGGCCGAGCTTTAGGAAGCAGAGGTGAGGAGGCTGGACGAACAGGTTGGAGCCTCAAGTGCTGGAGGTCTTCACACAGGGTACTTTCGGTAGAAGGAAACCAAGTTAGGTTTTAAAGCTGGGAATTCCTATAGTAAAAGCAGTTTTTTAAAACAAAATGTAATGGGAAAAAATAAGGGCTCTGAAATTAGAACCAGGTTCAAATGCTGGCTTTCCCACTCTCCAGCTGTGTGACTTTAAGGAAATTGGTTAACCACTCTGGGAATTAGGCTTTCTCAGGCTATAAAAAGGAGATCTCAGGGGAGTCCTTGGGAGAGACATGTCTTTGAATATATAATACTTTTGTGTGCAGGTGTGCTAAATTGCTTCAGTTGTGTTTGACTCTCTGTGACCCTATGGACTGTGGCCTGCCAGGGTCCTCTGTCCATGAGATTCTCCAGGCAAGAACACCAGAGTGGGTTGCCATGCTCTCCTCCAGGGAATCTTCCTGACCTAAGGATCCAACTCACGTCTCTTACATCTCTTGCACTGGCAGGTGGGTTCTTTACCACTAGCTTCACCTGGGAAGCCTTGAATATACTTTTGGATCTTCCCAAATTCCCCAGTAACAACAGGCAGAGCAACCAGGAAAAAAAAAAAAAACAAAAACCTTCTGTATGGGACTTCCCTGGTAGTCCACTGTTTAAGACTTCACCTTCCAATGCAGGGGTTCAGGGGTTCAATCCCTGGTTGGGGATCGAAGATCCCACATGTTTCCTTGCTCAAAACAGCAAAACATAGGACAGAAGCAATATTGTAACAAATTCAATAAAGACTTCAAATATGGTCCATATGAAAAAAAAAATCTTTAAAAACAGCAACAAACACCCTTTGCCTGACCTTTACCAGCTAATTAGATGCCAGAGTGTCTCCATAAACTCCAAAACACAAGCAGGTGTGATCAGCCACTGGAGCCCCAAGGCCTGCACGGTACTATCATCCTTGTGGGAGGACGCAGAGATGTGAGGGCACCCAGCAGGATGACTGGAGAAGCCGGCAGACTAATCTGCACACGTGGTTTGGCCCATTTCAGTAGAGAGAGGGCTTGAGGGTCCTGCAATAAAACCTCCAAGAGCTGGATCGGTCCCACTCAGTGAACTCCTGAAACTGCCCACCCCCAACCCTCCAGGCTCCCTTCCTGGATGGGAAGAAGGAGAACAGCTTGGAGTAAAAGACTGAGGTGCACAGGGATGACAGAAGCGAAGAAGAGAGAACATTCAGATAACTGACAGTCCTTAGCAGGCTGCTCCTTGAAAACAACAGAAGGATCTCTGTTAAGTTAAAAAAAAAAAAGCTATTAGTACTAAGCCTTCTTATAAAAGTTCTTATAAAAATCCACAGCAGAGAAATATCAAGGTCGAATCTCATACAAAGACACTGCCTAGAAAAAGAAGGAAAGGGGCAGAATAACTTCCATAGAATAACAGCCAGGGCAAGGAAAGGCATGCTCACGCAACAGGGTGACACTGGAAGGCACTCTGTTTTCTGCTGGTGCAGAACCAATCTCCACATACTGAGCAGCTTAGAACGAATTGTTTTCTTGCAGTTTCTGTGGGTCAGGGTCCCAAGCACAGGTCAGCTGGTCCTCAGTGAGGGTCTCAGGAGGCTGGAATCAAGGTATGGGCTGGCGCTGTGGTCTTCTCTGAGGCTCAGGGTCCTTCTCCAATCCCACTGGTTGCTGAGAGGATTCAGTTCCTTGTAAAACTAAGACCTCTGGCTGCTGAGGGCCACCGGCTGGTCACAGTTCCAGGCCCTCTCCGCCAAGTGGCCGTGTGCCTTCTTAAGGCCAAGAGACAGAGTCTCTGCTGCTTTGAGTCTCTCTCCTAGTTTCTTTTTATTTACTTATTTATTTATTTTTCTTTACATTATCATGTTGGTTTTGCCATACATTGACATGAATCCGCCATGGGTATACATGTGTTCCCCTTCCAGAACCCCCCTCCCTCCTCCCTCCTGATTCTTGTTTAAATAGTCTTCTGATGAGGTCAAGCCCACTCAGGATTCTCTCTCTTGTTTGCCTTAGAGCCATCCAATTAGGGATCTTAATCATATCTGATAAACACTCTCACGTTTGCAAGGCAATGTAGCCTAATCATGGGGACTATATCCCTTCCTGGTCCCAGGTCCTACCACACTCAGGGGGAAGGGGATCATGGCAAATAGATGGGGAAATGTGGAAGCCGTGACAGACTTTATTTGCTTGGGCTCCAAAATCACTGTGGACAGTGACTGCAACCATGAAATTAAAAGATGCTTGCTCCTTGGAAGGAAAGCTATCATAAACCTAGACAGCGTATTAAAAAGCAGAGGCATTATTTTGCCGACAAAGGTCCGTCTAGTCAAAGCTATGGTTTTTCCAGTAGTCATATATAGATGTGAGAATTGGACCATAGAAAAGGCTGAGCACTGCAGAAGTGATGCTTTTGAACTGCGGTGTTGGAGAAGAGCCTGTTCTTTGCAATAAGAAGCTACTACAGTGAGAGGCCTATGGACCACAGCTAGAGAGCAGCTCCTGCTGGCCACACCCAGAGGACGCCCTCGCGCAGCAACGGAGACTCAGATCAGCCAAAAATAAATCAGTCAATACATTTTAATAAAAGAAAAGAAAAGGTAAAAAGATTAGAGATTATGCCAAATATTGAAGGCGGAATGAGAATATCCAACACATGGCTAACAGGAGCCCCTGAAGAAGCAAAACAAAGCAAGGGGTCAGATCAAATACTAAAAACTGTAATTCAAGAAAGCATTTCTAAAATAAACGTTTAAACTATGTATTGCAAGAGAATGGAGCTTCCCTGGTGGCTCAGGTAAAGAAGCTGCCTGCAATGCAGGAGACCTGGGTTCAATCCCTGGGTTGGGAAGATCCCCTGGAGGAGGGCATGGCAACCCACTCCAGTATTCTTGCCTGGAGAATCCCAGGCACGGAGGAGCCTGGAGGGCTGCAGTCCGTGGGGTCACACAGAGTTGGACGTGACTGTGCAGGGCAGCAGCATTGAAAGAGAACACCATGTTCCTGAAAATAATGACCCACAAAAATCAACACCAAAGCACATCCTAGTGAGATTACAGACTTTCAGGAAAAAGAAAAGGTAAACCTGGAGTATCTAGAAAAAAGAGAAAGTGACTTATAAATAATACTGAATTATCATAAGACTTCTTAATAGTGATGCTTTATAAAATGATAGTACCATATTTCAGGTATTCAACAAAAGATGGCAGCCATGGATATTCTATTGAGCAAAAAATACTCTTAAGCATAATGAGGACACATTCTTATCAGCATCCAAACTAACAAAGAACATCTGCATCACCTGGGAGAGGTGACCACCAAATAAGATGCCACACAGTGCCTCCTACCACCTGGAGCAAGTTCGCTGTCAATGGGCATTCAGTTCAGTTCAGTTCAGTCACTTAGTTGGGTCCGACTCTGCGACCGCATGGACTGCAGCATGCCAGGCTTCCCTGTCTATCACCAACTCCCAGAGTTTGCCCAAACTCATGTCCATTGAGTCGGTGATGCCAGCCGACCATCTCATCCTCTGTCGTCCCCTTTCCTCCTGCCCTCAATCTTTCCCAGCATCAGGATCTTTTCAAATGAGTCAACTCTTCACATCAGGTGGCCAAACTATTGGAGTTTCAGCTTCAACATCAGTCCTTCCAATGAATACTCAGGACTGATCTCCTTTAGGACTAACTGGTTTGATTTCTGTGCTGTCCAAGGGACTCTCAAGAGTCTTCTCCAGCATCACAGTTCAAAAGCATCCATTCTTTGGCACTCAGCTTTCCTTATAATCCAACCCTCACATCCATACATGACCACTGGGAAAACCATAGCTTTGACAAGACGGAAAGGTCAATGTGCATTATAAAATGTTATTTACAAAAGACGGCCTGGTGTCTATATGTAGCATGGGTTTCTCTCTGCCCTGCTTCCCACTTTCCGTTTTCCAGTGGTGGGAGCTATGTCAAGCGTGGGCCAGGTCTTGATTTCCCAGCAGGTGGGTGCAGCCGTGGGGGAACCCTGTATCTGTTGGCTATTCCTTTGCTATTCATCAAGAACTACTGAAAGGTTAGACAGTTCCTGATCCTGCTGAGAACAAACATTTTTCCCAGTGGCCTAGTGTCAACCTTTGGAACATCACAAAATAAGCCTGTTCCCTTCTCCATCATGTAGATGCCCAGGTAACTGGTAGTTCTTAGATTTTTCTCTATTCACCACCTTGCTTTTGCCAAAGGAGATGCAGCAACACCCAGACTTTTCAAAATGTGGAACAGGTGGTGAGTGGTGTTGCTAGGCAACAGAAGCCCTGCCTGGTACAACCCTCCCCCCACACACACACTTTTCCCTTTAGTCCTGCTACAGACTAGTACTAATAGAACGATGTTTTTTATGTGCTTACAGAATACTGTTGTGAGTGCTTTCCATCACTGAATTCATTCGTTCCCCAGCCCAGCCCTCTGAGGTAGGCACTATTACTGTTTATCTCAGGAAATCGAGTTAAATGGTTGAGCTAAGACTCGAGCCCAGGCTCTAGAAGTTTCACTCCAAAGCCTGTGTGTTTCACTACCATCCAGGGCTGCCCCAGTCCTGGTACCACCGAGATTCAGGGCTGGGCTTCAGAGAGGTGAAACAGACCAGGCCTCATGGCTCACTTGAGTCAGAAACCTAAATAACCAGGAAAAAGGGAATGCTTTTTCCATCTCAGCTATAGAAGTCCTCTGCAAGGGATTAGGGAACCAAGGCAAGGTCACCGCTGGCCTTGTCATTTCCTTTCTCTCTGGGTGTAAATTTGTTGTTGTTGTTTAGTTGCTCAGTTGAATCCAACTCTTTGCGACCCTCTGGACTGTAGCCCACCAGACTCCTCTGTCCATGGGATTTCCCAAGCAAGAATACTGGAGTGGGTTGCCATTTCCTCCTCCAGGGGGGTCTTCTTGACCAAAGGATTGAATCCACTTTTGTAACTGATCCAGTTCCCAAGGTTGGATCTTCAGTATCTGTTGAAAGAGAGAAGGACCTGGTACCACAGTTTTTAAAGCCCTGAACATGGGTGCCAGTGATCTCAGACTAGTGAAGCGCTCAACAATTCTGTCAGCGATGGCAGCTCATCACTCAAAGCTTTCATTACAGGTTTTCCTGGAGCAGGCCTGGAATATCAGAGGCAATTCACAGGAGAGGATGTATTTAAAAGTTCTTTGTGAAAATGCTGGGTTTTTTTTTTTAACAGACATAATATCACCTGCAGTAGCATTTGTAGCTTCTGTCCTGGGAATATCCATGGGAGACAGTCTTTGAAATATTTTGGCAAAGCAAAGAGGACGGGCCTGCAGTAAGGGACGGAGACCCTCCCCACAAAGTGTTCTGCATCCTTTAACACAGGCCCTCCGCATGGCAGATTCAGGCTTGTGAAAACGCAGACCCTTTTAGGAGGCAGGGATGCTGTTGTCCCAGAGCTGATAAGGACTTCCCAGCGGTCCCTCCGCAGATTAACTTGGATGGAGGAGAAGCGTAAGCTACTGCCAGGGTGTCTGCTTCATCTTCCGGGGTCCAGAAGCTTCCTGTCCTCTCCTTCCTTTCCAATCCCGTGGCCCACTTTGGAAGGAACCGGAGAAGCGCTTAGCCTGCGGGAGTTGTTGAATGACAGCGGCCGGTGTGTCACCTTCCCGGGGGCACTGTTATATAAACTATACGAATAATCGCCCACCATGGGAAAGGTCACGATCGTCAGCTCTTACCTGATTGTTTGGGGTTTCACGGGCCTGCCTGCTTCCTACGGGCCCATTAAGGCACTGTTCTTTACTAACAGTGTGTGTAATTGTGTGCCATTCCGTCTGCTAAAGGGAGACTCCTCCTTTATCACACGTTCTGTCCCCCCAAACCACGAACAGCTTTTCTCCTATGTTCATTCTTCTGGAGGAATTTTAACAGGACGTGCCCCCAATGTTTGCAAGTCCTGCGAGGGGCGATGACATTAGATTCTGCCCACAGCACTCCAGGAGGTGATGGGGGCTCTGCTATCAACACACAGCGTCTCCCTTCCTACCGGTGGGACCACTGTTCATCTGGTTCGCCTTTCTTCCTCTGATTTTGGCCGTGCTGGGTGTCTGCTGCTGCCTGGGCCCTTCTCGAGTGGTGGCGAGGGTCGGGGTGGGGCGGGGGCTCCTCTCTGGCCGCGGTGGTCAGGTTTCTCATTGCAGTCGCTTCTCTTGTTTCAGAGGACGGGGTCTAGGGCACATGGGCTCAGCAGTTTCAGCCCCTGGGCTCCAGAACGCAGGCTCCGTAGTTATGGTGCTCACGCTTAGTTGCTCTGCAGCACGTGGGAGCTTCCTGGACCAGGGGTCGAACTGGTGTCTCCTGCACTGGCCAGCGGATTCTTGAGCACTGAGCCATCAGGGAAGTCCTACACACTGATTTTTTGCGAACCACGCCTTCCTTCCCTTAGTCTTCTAACTGGTTTCTTTTTACATAAGAAAAGCGTTAAGTTTTGAGTACTTTCCAGCAACTCAGGTCATGGAATTACTTTACTCATTCTAAGCATTTTCAGTCGATTGTAATTTGTTAATCTAGGTAGGTGATTATATTATCAAAGAAATTCGTGTCTCCTTTTCAACATTTATAATTCTTAGTCTATTTAGAATTGATTGAGAATACTTCTCTTGTTTCAATGATTTTGTTAGGGATTTTTCATCATGGTAAGGAAAAACATAATAACAGTAAAGTGACATTTGATGATTCTTTTACTATAAGTTCAGTTCAATTGCTGAGTCATGTCTGACTCTTTGTGGCCCCATGGACTGCAGTATGCCAGGCCTCCCTGTCTGTCCTTCACCAACTCCTGGAGCTTACTCAAACTCATGTCCATTGAGTTGGTGATGCCATCCAACCATCTCATCCTCTGTCGTCCCCTTCTCCTCCTGCCTTCAATCATTCCCAGCATTAGGGTCTTTTCCAATGAGTCACTTCTTCACATCAGGTGGCCAAACTATGAGAGTTTCAGTATTAGCATCAGTCCTTCCAATGAATATTCTCCAACTCTCACATCCATACATGACTACTGGAAAAACCACAGCTTTGACTAGAAGGACCTTTGTTGGCAAAGTAATGTCTCTGCTTTTTGATATGCTTTTACTATGGAGAAGAATTCTGAATAGTTGTTCAGATGAAGACTCCATAGCCAGACTTTGGTGTCAGGTCTCCTTGAGCAAGCGGAACATGAAACATTGTGCGTCAGGAAAAGAAACCTATCGATGAGTAAGAAGAACTGACGTTTAAATTTCTAGGAAATTTCAATTATTATAAAAATTTAGATTATCCCAGGTAACCCAGGATTAACAGCGTGCTCCTCAACCCCTCTTCCCTAGCAGTCATCCTTGCCCTTCCTCTTCAAGCCCAGCTGTGGGGAATGCATTTCCCAGGTTCCCTTGAGTGCTAGCGCCGTGCTGGCCTGGCTAATGGGAGCACTGGAGGAGGAGTGGAGGCTGGAGGCTAGGGGAAGCCAGAGTCTTTCTCCTTCTCATTCCCTGTCTCCTGGGGTGTCCCTGGAAGAAGCTGGATGGCCTTCTTCTGTCCACTGTCATTGAACCGTCCACCTCTGATGGCCGAGCGACAGTCAGATGGTTTGGGAGGCTTTTGGTAGAACTACTTCAAACCGCCCCCTCCCTCTTGCCATGGAAGCCCAACCCTAAGGGCGGCAGCAGGCACGGTGGGCTTCATGGGCCTCCCGGCCACGTGGCTGCACAGAGACCATGCAGGTTTGAAGATCTGTATTAAATTCTCTCTGGCTGAAACGGTGCAGTGGGCACTGACCAGGTAGGTCACCCTAGTCCACGTGGTTGCTGATGATGTCCCCCTCCTGCCCAGGTCCCTGACCTCTGCAGTCGGCTTCTTGAGCATGCCACTCCATTGTCCATGTGTGAGTGGGCAGCCTCGAGTCCCGATGCCAGGACCGGTCCTTTCCAGATCTACCCACTTCTCTGCACTAAGAGGACTGGGAAGAGCTGCTGTGAACCCGCCCTGCCTCCTCAGGCTCCACACCCGCAGGGCGCATGGCCATCAGGCTCTAGGTGGGCCTTTCCAAGGAGCACCTGGTACAGGGAGAGGCCCCAGCTTTGGAGCGGGCGATGGGCTCTTCTTGTTACAGAAGTCATGTTGATGAATCTGCCGATGGCTTAAGTTTTCTTGCCAGCAGCTTGACCACTATGCTGGAAGCAAAGCCAAGTCCAGTTTTAATCTGGTCATCAATCAATTCTTTTCCATTATCCCTGACATTGCCTCCGTCTTGCAGGTCATTCCTCTCCCTCTCTGTTCAGTTTGGAGGAAGAATAACCACTACAGCAGTTAAGAGCTTGGTTTTAAATCCTGCTCTGCCACCGACTAACTGTGTGGCCTTGGGCAAATTACTTAGTCTCTCTGTACCTTGTCATGTACGGATGGTGAGATCATAGAGAAGGCAGAGCACCCAATAACTGATGCTCTTGAACTGTGGTGTTGGAGAAGACTCTTGAGAGTCCCTTGGACAGCCAGGAAAACAAAGCAGTCAATCTTAAGAGAGAAGAACCCTGAATATTCACCAGAAGGACTGATGCTGAAGCTGAAGCTCCAATACTTTGGCCATCTGACGTGAACTGACTCATTGGAAAAGACCCTGATGCTGGGAGAGATTGAAGGCAGGAGGAGAAGGGGACGACAGAGGGTGAGATGGTTGGATGGCAACACTGACTCTATGGACATGAGTTTGAGCAAGCTCCGGGAGTTGGTGAAGGACAGGGGAGCCTGGCGTGCTGCAGTCCACGGGGTCCCAAATAGTCAGAAACGACTTGGCGACTGACCAGCGACAACAACAAAGTGGGATTACCAGCAGCAGTCACTCTTCCCCAGTTTCAAATCTCTCTCTGACCCCTCACCAGCCACCAGACAAAACCCAGCGCCTTGGTTTAGAGCATATGGAGCCCCCCTGCCTCCGCCCCGCTGTCTGCTTCTGTGCAAGACACCTGCACACATCTGACCTCACTCAGTTCTCAGCACAGATTTGCAAAGCAGTATTACTGCCTCTATTTACAGACGAGGAAAGCAGCTTAAGATGGTTAAGGAACCTGCCCCCCCCCGCCCCCGCATGGGGGAAAGAGCTGTGTCAGCTGTGTCTGCAGGACCCAGAGTCCTCCCCACTCGGCCCGCAGCCTGAAGTCTCCACATGCTCCAGCCCAAACCGAACTTGCTGCTGTTTCCTGAACAGGCAGTTTCCTTCCTGCTTCTTTGCCTCCACACCATTCTCTCAGGTGCATTTTGAGAATTATGAGTAAGCAAAGCCAAGTGGTGTGGACTTGCAGGAGTAGGGAGAGTTGACCGGAGCAGGTGGATGCCAGGGATGGAGAGAGGAATCCAAGCTGCAGTTCGATTTCTGAGCAGGCGTGGGAATACACACACCGTGCCCTCCTGCTCCTGAAGGCGGCGCTGTGGCTTTCTGCTTGGGAGACAGCGGCACCTGTGAGTCGGCATTTCAGGCTGAGGTTGAAAAGGGCTTGTCTGCATCTGGTTGACTTAAGCCAAGCTTAGTCTGGAACGGAGGAGCAGTATTCATGGTGATGCATAATTACCACGGCACTGCTGGAGACGGGGGCTTCCCAGGGGGCACAGTGGTAAAGACGTAAAGAATCCATCTGCCAATGCAGGAGATGCAGGAGACACAGTTTCGATCTCTGGGTCAGGAAGGTCCCCTGGAGGAGGAGATGGCAACCTGCTCCAGTATGCCTGCCTGGAGAATGCCATGGAACCTGGCAGGCTACAGTCCATGGGGTCGCAAAGGGTCGGACATGACTGAGCGACTGAGCACTCGCACACTGGAAACAAGGATAAGCACCCCATCCCTGACTGTGGATCTGACCATTGATCTGCACAACCGTTGATTCTTTTCCGACGCGGCATTCCCTCCAAGACAAGTCCCTCCACAAGAAACCCCTTCAGCCTGACCAGAGTGAGAATCCCCAGTGTGTATCCCTCTTCATCTTCTTGGCTGGGGCCAAGGGGAAGAAATGGGGAGAGTGTGCCTCCAAAGGTGGCTTATGACAGGGGCCTGACGACTTGCTGCGGCACCCGGATGTCCCAGGAGCCCCCGCCTCTGACCTGTGGGCTCGATTACAAATCCCCCTCACAGACGTTCCCGCTTCGCATCCCAACTCCCTGACTCTCCTTCAGGCTTGACTTCTCCAGGTTCTGACCTCACCCTACCTGAGACTCAAGCTCTGCAGAAATAGTTGCTAAGGTTTCGCAAGTCTTACAGTTTATCCCAACTATATTCTTATTATTTCTATTAAATTTTGTCCTTCTTTCAAGGCTCAGCTCCAGTCTTCATAAAGCCCTCCTACCACCAAAATTTAGAAATAATCCTTGTGGAACCTAACCCTGGTACTCCTCCTCCCTTCCTGATCCCCCATAACTTCCGGTCGGCATCACATTCATTCATTCAACAAACACTTATTGAGCATCTAAGTGCCAGGCACTGTACTAGGTCCTGGACATGGAACAAGACAGGTGGACGTCTGTTTATGTATTATAGTAAACACAATATCTAAGTTATGCAGTGAATTAGGAGGCAACATGTGCCAAGGAGAAAAATGAGCAAAGAAGTTAAACGGGGAATACCCAGAAAGGGGATTTCTATGTAAAAGCAGTGGTCTGGGAGGCAGTCACCGAGTCTCTTGCGGTGCAGAGCCAGAGGAACTCGGAAAGTAGATCACTGGGACCCCGCAGGCAGAGAGCAGCCAGTGCAAAGGCCCTGAGGTAGGAGGACATGTGGCCTGCTGGAGCACAGCTGGGCACATGGCTGGCTGCACCAGGGCAAGGAGTGGACAAGAGATGGGAGACAAGGCCAGAGAGGAATGGAGGCAGATCACTATGGGTCCGTGGGCTTTCGCTGAGTGAGATTGGAGCCTTTGGGGGTTTTTGGCAGAGGATCACTCTGTTGTTTTGAGACTAGACCATGGGGACCGGGGGTGGAAGCAGAAAGCCGTTACCAGGTGACAGATGATCCATGCTGGAGCAGACTGGCCCTGAGGGGGTGGTGTGATGTGGTAGTTCTGGCTGTGCTCTGGCGTCAGGACCACCTGGATTTGATGATGGGATTGGACCTGTGTATATGTATGGGAAAAACAGGGAAAGACAGCTCCGTTTCTGGCTTGAGTAACAGGAAGGCTGGCAGGGCTGTGATGAGAACGGAGGATGATGAGAAAGAACAGCTTTGGGAGGGAGAGGAAGGGCAGAGCTTCAGCTCGGGGGGCTGTTCAGTTTGAAACCTGCATCTGTTTGAAAGCTTGCAGAAGAGATGCAATTAGGCGTTTGGATCTGCATGTCTGGAGTTTGGGAAGAGGTGTAGACCAGAGGCGTCCACCTGTGACTCACTGGGGAGCAGACGACCGCTACAGCCACAGGAGGGGATGAGCACACGAGGGGCGAGGGGAGGTCCCAGGATGGAGCCCTGTGCCGCCGGACAGAGTAGGTCAGGGGGAGCTGGCAGTGGAGACTGAGGATAAACGGCTGGTGATGTAGAAGGCAAGCCACAGCGTGATGTCAGCGGGGGACGGGAGAGGCGGACAGTCAGTGCTGCCAGAGCTGAGTACAATCAGGCCAGGGCCCCATGCGGTCCAGCAACGCAGCAGCCCAGCGCTTCAGGGCGGTGTCAGCTCCAAGGATAGTTGCATGAGGGTCTGCAAGGAGATTCAACCAGTCCATCCTAAAGGCAATCAGCCCTAAATATTCACTGCAAGGACTGATACTGAAGCTGAAACTCCAGTCCTTTGGCCACCTGATATGAAGAACTGACTCCTTGGAAAAGACCCTGATGCTGGGAAAGATTGAAGGCGGGAGGAGAAGGGGATGACAGAGGATGAGATGGTTGGATGGCATCACTGACTCAATGGACATGAGTTTGAGTAAGCTCCAGGAGTTGGTGAAGGACAGACAGGGAGGCCTGGCGTACTGCAGTCCATGGGGTCGCAAAGAGTCAGACACGATTGAGCAACTGAACTAAACTGAAGAGGAATGTCAGGGGTCAAAGGAGGGACCGTAGGGCTAGACAGCTCTTTGGAGGAGCTTGGTTGGGAAAGTGGACATGGTGGGAAAGAGCAGCTGTCTGTGAGCTGGTGGCGGTGGTGGGAGGGGCAGGGAAAGCTCCCTTCTGGTGGGGTTGCAGGCTCCTGGAAGCTCAGGTCTCCCAATGCCTGGAGGACCCCAGGCCACTGAAGTCAGAATCTTGGGGCACCTTTTTTTTTTTTTAAATTTTAGTGATTCCAACCTGTAGCCAAGGTTAAGAACCACTGCACAAGAGAAAGGGACACTGACGGAAGCGAGAAAGAGGGGATCATTATTTGAGTAGGGCGGGGGCATCTGGTGAAAAGCAGGGAGTGTCTTTCATGGGGCGGGAGGGGAGTGGGCATGGTGTACCTCTGTGGTGTCACTGCTGGGGGGTGGCCACGGTGGGAGTTCCCTTCTGATGGGCCCTTTGCTGGAGAAACAGGTGAGAGATTATTGCGGAAGGCGGGGGGTGGTGCATGCCAGAGGCTTGAGGAGGGCCAAGAGAGCTTGAAACATCACCCAGGGGGGTGGGAAAGAGAAGACTCTCTGGAAGTTTCCTGTGGCCCCAGGCAGTGCCTGTAAGGGTCTCTTAAGCTTGTGGCCAGTAATTGAAAGTGAGACCACTCAGCCTGGAGACCCTCTTCCTGCATCTGCTTTTGGGCCGGCAGTCCTGGTTGAAGTCCTGGCTCTGTCACTTGGTGCTGTGTGACCGTGACCATCTTAGTGAATCTCATGAGTCTATATTTCTTAATAGTGACACTATCTCCACGGAGGAACACGTTAGAGGTGAGGGGTCACTGCAGGCACCTAGCACAGCAGCCAACCCTCGAAGGCACGTCATGGTAAATGTTAGCTGCTGTTGTCATTGCCTCGAGACAGGCGATATTCTATCCAAAGAGCCCATTTCCTCTCCTCTTTGGGGGGTTGGATTCCACGCTTTCTTCTCTGCATCCTTCAGAAAACGTGTTTCATGCCGGCCACATGGAAACCACTCGGTCAGTAAATGACCTTGGCTGAAAAATTAACTTCTTCGTGAGCATTTGTCTTGGTATAAGCTCTGAGATCATGAAAACCAAGAAGATGGCAAAAGCAAGATGCAGGGCTTCAGTGGATAAGAACTGAACTACTTATGGTGGCCCAGTGGATAAGAACCTGCCTGCCAATGCAGGAGACACAGGTTCAATCCCTGGTCGGGGAAGACCCCACTTGCCGCGGGGCAACTAGGCCCATGGGTCACAGCTACTGAGCCTGTGCTAGAGCCCAGGAACTGCAACGGCTGAAGCCCCTGTGCCCTAGAGCCCGTGCTCAGCAACAAGAGAAGCCACCGCAATGAGAAGCCCACGCAACTGGAGCAGACCCTTTCTCCCTGCAACGAAAAAGCCTGGTCGGCAACAAAGACCCAGCACCGTCAGAATAAATAAATAAATAAGAATTTTTTTTTTTTTTAAAGAAAGCAAGGTGCAGATACCAGTCTGTCCCCCCGACCCCCCGCACAGACAGACCTCGGAGGTACTATGGCTGGGTTCCTGGCCACATACTGGGACACTGATCTTCACCGCAGAGTTATAGATAAAATGCATGATTTCTACCTCTTCTGCTTAGCAGAAAACCATCAGACCATGTCCAGAGAAAGCACACATACAACAGAGGCATTAAGAGAAAGCTGAGAAATGTGATTGGACCACCTGACGGGGCCCACAACCGGAGACCCCACCCGGAGCTGTCAGCTCTTCACCCCGACTTCCTGAGGTTGAGCGGGCCAGCCTGCTGAAGATAGCATTCCATGTTCTGCAGGCGTGGGTCTGTCTAGCTGAGCTGTGCTTTTGCCTTTGCATTTCAGAAAATCGCATGTTTGGAGCCCTTTAAGACACGGCTTCCTCTGGGCTGGGAGGTCGGTGCTGGCGAAAGGACAACAGCCTGGGTGCTTTGACTCTCTGCCCCCAAAGTCTGTTAACGGTGAGGTGGAGACAGCTGGGCCCCCCATTCCTGGGCTAATAAATTAGGAGTGGCCTCATGGGGAAGGGGCGTGGGTCACTCTGTTACTGAAGGGCAGGAAGGGGATGAAGGTCAGGGGTCAGGAGCCCTGCCAGCCAACTTCCAGGTTTGCCTGAAGTGTAGGGTGTCCCTGCTATACAGCGGAGGGCCTGGCCTGGCACCATTTGCCAGACTGTGACGTCTGCGGAAGGTTCTGTGATCAGAGGGTCGGGGGACCCCGGAACCCCGGGCTGAGCCCTCCACTGCTCTCACACCATCCACTCATGGGCCTTTGCTGCTGCCCATGGGCCTCTGACTTGTTCATTCCAGCAGGAACATGGGTCCTTCCTTCCAGGGCCTTCTCTGATGCATGGGACATAACATATTAGGAAAGGGGTTCACGCTTTACAAAGAGCTGTGACATATACACCCTCCTTCAGGTCTCAGAATAATAGGCCAGGTGGGGTGGGGGCCCACTGCCTAGGTGAAGAAGCTGAGCAGGCCAGGCCCACCCTGCTGGTGGGGAGGGGGCTCAAATCCAAGACCTGACTTGCTGTGAGGAGGGTCGAGGCGGTGAGTCAACTGACAGAGGAGGCGAGGGCGGGAGCCCCAGGGGTGGCCAGCATCTTCCTCTTTGGAAAGGGGTGATGAGAGCAGAGGGCTGCTGGGTCCCCCAGTTCTGACAGCCCAGGATCCTGTGACAAGGATTCTTTTCACACATCACAGGCTGGGATGAGTCCTCAGGGTGGCACCACGTAGCCGCTGGGCGTCATGAGGCAGAGCTGGTCTCCAGGAGGCCCTGCACCCCCAGCTGTCCCCACAGTCCGCCGGACTTCACCGTGCGTCACGGGAACCGATAGTTCTGTGGCCTTGACGA
Source organism: Antilocapra americana (assembly GCA_007570785.1). Taxonomy (NCBI): domain Eukaryota; kingdom Metazoa; phylum Chordata; class Mammalia; order Artiodactyla; family Antilocapridae; genus Antilocapra; species Antilocapra americana. The sequence continues at coordinate 408,458 of ML660786.1, forward strand.
AATGAGCTACGTCTCTTCTTCAGTAAAATGGAAGTCTACAGGCATAAATGCAGCTGCGGCCACGCTCTATGCAAACTGCTTTCATTTGCATTTGAAATAGGTCTCCTGTCCCCTTTTTTTGTGCATTAAATTTCATGTGGCAAGGTCTGGAATCTATTTCTTTCCCCCCGATTGAGAGTTACAAAAGGACTCGGGGAGTCTGAGACTTGTTGCTGTTCAATCACTAAGTCATATCCAACTCTTTGAAACCCCATGGACTGCAGCACTCCAGGCTTCCCTGTCCCTTACTATCTCCCGGAGTTTGCCCAAGTTCATGTCCGTTGAATCGGTGATGCCATCCAACCATCTTATTCTCTGTCATCCTCTTCTCCTTCTGCCTTCGATCTTTCCCAGAATCACGGTCTTTTTCAGTGAGTTGGCTCTTTGCATCAGCTGGCCAAAGTATTGGAGCTTCAGGTTATTGGTCCTTCCAAAGAATATTCAAGACTCATTTCCTTTAGGATGGACTGGTTTGCTCTCCTTGCAGTCCAAGGGCCTCTCAAGAGTCTTCTCCAGCACCACAGTTTGAAAGCATCAGTTCTTTAGCACTCAGACTTCTTTATGGTCCAACTCCGACATCTATACATGACTACTGGAAAAACCATAGCTTTGATATAGGGGCCTTTGTCAGAAAAATGACGTCTTTACTTTTTAAAACACTGTCTAGGCTTTCCAAGAAGAAAGCGCTTTCTAGTTTGAGACTTGAGTGAGTTTAAATTCTGCTCGAACCCCCAACTGACTATCTTTTTGTAGCTTTTGCTGGAGTCTGGCTGGTCAGATCATAGACGGTCAAAGCCTTCAGAGAGGCACTTAGAGTTCCTGATGGAACATGGCAGAGCTGCTGTCCATCAAGAGTGGGGAGATGGACACAGTTGGGGTGCAGGCAGTTTGGTCTGTATGAGGCCTGTACCTAGGAGGTGTGGCCGCCCCTCAGGGCAGTCCATGAGACCTCATGCTGAGGCCAGCTGTGTGCTGGGGTATGAGGTTGGAGGCTGACTCCAAAAAAAATTCAGTCAGTCTTGAAAAAATAAAACAAGTAAACCTTTTCAGCAAACAAGAGGAAGTTTCTTAAAATCCTTAGTTGCCTAAAATCCTTGCATGGAGCAAGGTGGGATACACAAGAAAGTCCAACAAGGCGGTTCATCCTACGTGCTGAAGGGTGTGATACGACACACAAGAGAGGGTGTGAGCTGGGCTGCCACATGTCTCTCTGGGGACATGATCCAACCCACATGGGTGCTTATGGTCACAGACCCCATGAAAAGAGCCCACAGTGGCCCAAGACCAGCTGCAGCATGGGGGGCTTCCAGCCACCCCATCTCCCTCCACTTAGTCCCCTCCAGACGAGAGGCCCAGGAACTGTGGGGGAGCTGCCCCCCAAGCAGGCGCAGAAAGGCGGGCTTATGTGTTACAAAGCGGGACACCGTGGCCATGGAGGTGACACCCAACTCTCCTTCCAAAGGACCTGCTGCAGACGCTCCAGTGATGGACATTCCAGACACCACCCCCTTTGGGGTCCGTGCTGCACTTGCCCTGAGGTCCCACTTGCCCTGGCTGTCCCCACGCACAGAAGATGTGCGTCTCTCAGGTCTTCCTCTGATGGCTGACTTCTGCTTGGAGAACTCCTCACTGGTCTGTAAGCGTTTCTCAGAGCTGTGTGCTCTGAGGCTTTTCCTACCCAAGCCTGCCTTCCCCAGCTCTGAGCACAGGTGTCAGACACACACCTGGTCTGAGGCTCGCCCTGTCTCAATCCCTCTATCCTTCACGGCATTTCCCCCCAAACATCTCCTGCACATCTAGCCCCAGGTTGGCATCTACGTCCCCAAGAATCCCCACCAACACAGACACAGTGGGAAACAGCAGCCTCTGAAACTATACAATAAAGGAGGGAGAGACATTGAGTAATCCCTGGGATGCTGGCAGTGCCACCCGAAACAGACCCCAGTTTTCATTAAAGAGGGTCACGGAGAGCAAAAGTCACGGGCTGGTGAGATGTGGACAGACTGTGACACAGAAGTTGCACTTTGACCTGCAGCAGAAAGTTCCACTGGATTTTATTTATTTTGGGGGGCTGTGCCACATGATATGTAGGATCTCAGTTCCCTGACCAGGAATTGAACCCTTGCCCCCTGCAGTGGGAGCACAGAGTCCTAACCACTGGATGGCCAGGGAAGCCCCCCCACTAGATTCTTTATGTACCACATGCAACTTCCACACTAAGGATTTTGCCACACTAAGGATTTTGCTTGGTACTTTCACAAATATGTCATCATAAATTTATTGACATGGAGACTTTGTGTTCTTTGTACATCACCAATTGGCCTGAAATTATTTTTCAAAAATAGTTTCAGAATATTTTGAGCCATGGGAAAATTATTAGAAAAAATACAGATCTTCTCAGTGGACTATTATAAAAACCATTATTTTTGTCTGTTACCTCACTCTCGAGAAAAGCGGAAGAGTGGTAGAATACAGGGCGGGGTGCTTTGCCATCTCACATGGCCCTAGGACCTGCCATTTTGTGCATCTGAATCTAAAAATAGAAAGAGATACTAGGATCCAAAGAAAATGAGGATGTGGTAAGCGTAAACCAGAGGAAAGTGGATTCTTCTGCATCAGATCGGAGTAATTTTCTGGACTAGCAATCTGACCATGTATATGAGCCCAACAACCTTGTTTTCTCATTACTCAGTCTGTTCCCCAGCCTGGAGGTATCTGGTTACACTGCCACGGGAATTTAACCAAAAATAAAAGAGAACTGAATTATGCCTGCCAAAGCAAATGCCTGGCATATACTTGACGATGCTGAGCTCTAGCTTCTTAATCACTACTTTTTTCCTGCTCAGGTAACTTGAAAAATTACTAATGGACATCGATAATCCCAGTCATTAGTATACTTTAATCGGGCTGTCTCCAATTACAAAGGGAAAAATTCTCTTCTTATTTAAGATTTATGGACTCCAATTCCATAAACACCCATCAGAGACACTCATCTGAATCTCCAGACTAATAAGAACACCCAGGGCTTCTGCCTGAGCTGAGCCTCTGAAAACGGCCCTTGGCAGCCCATGAACACTGGGCATTACAAGCATCAAGAACTCCATTCCCACAGATATTCAGAACAGGCTTGGGGATACACATGCTGGGGCTTGCAGGCCCTCTGGGTGATGCCTGGTCATGTAGGCCAAGGCTCCCTGACCACAGTAGGACCATTTCAGAGGTGGCTGAGGGGCAGAGAGGTCAGGCTGTAACAGTTAGATAATGGGCATTGGTAAGAGTTACAAATGCTGCTCGTACAGCCTTCCTTTTCTTCTCTTCTCTCTTCCTGCCTCCCTTTCCCTCCTCCTTGCCTTGTTCTAAAAAGAATAATCTATAAGGGGACAAAAAAAAACAAACACCAAGATTAAAAGTGAGAAGTTTCTTAGCGAGGACTCTTGCTTTGCAAGAGACAAAAATCCAGGTGCATCTTAAGAAAAGATGGAAAGAGAGGAGGAGTTGGTTTTAGGGATGATGGGGAGCAAGGCATTCGTGTTCTTCCCCTCCTGTGGGGATGAGAGAGTGCTATGTTCAACTTCTCAGGCTACTGCCCTTCAGTGGGGTGAGCCTCAGTTAGAATCCCAGGGAAGCTCTCTGATTGGCTGCCCAAGACCATGCCTCCCCATGAGGGGGTTTATGACTGGCTGAGCTGGTGGGCAGAGACCAGAACCCAGAGTCAGAGAGGCAGCCTCTACCAGTGCGGGAGGCAAGTCTCCCCAAAGGAGGGTAAAGCAATTAATGGACATCATATGTGTGCGTGGGTTACAGTTTCCATGCCCTGTGTTCTGGCCAGCTGTGAAGAAGACTATCAGTCCCCATGTCCACGAGGAACAAATAAACCAAGGGTTCAGGAGACAGACAACTGTTCCTGGTTTTAAAACCAAACAGGACTTGTATACTGGGGGTCTAAACAGAGGTCTTTTTAATAACACAAATGATCAGATACCCAAGTTGGCCAGCCACATGCAGTCCCCAGCCCTCAAAGATATGAGTCGTCGCAGACACAGATCTGGTTGGAGCAGTTCCGAGTAGAAACAGTTCTTCTACCAGGGTCCCCCACCCTCCTTCTTGGAACCTGAGCCCCAGATAACTCTCTGTACCCCTCTTCTGGGCCCCTGGTCCAAAGCCCACCATGCCTTCCAAAATCCAGTGTGATCCCTTTTTCGCCTTAATAAGAATTCTGCTTTCCACCTGGTCCTTAAACAATATCCCATTTCCAGGCCTCTAACTCATTCCCCTGTCATTCAATCTAAAAGTCACTCCAGAAAAGACTTAGAAAATCAGTAACGCTAAATCCACGTTTGCACCTCCTATGACATAACCTCTCTTCAGCCAGCATTTGGTGCAGACGTTTTGTACCTAAAATGCAAAGGGGATGCGAGTAGGCATCCCTCCCCAATCTTCTACCCTGTTGGGAGCATGAACTTACCGGCTTTCCACTCACACAGCCAGGAAGTCCGCTGGGCTCCGCTGTCAGCTCCCTGGGAAACAGTGTGCTGTCCTGCTTGATGATCCCGAGGGATGGGGCTATTCTCCAAGGACATGCCCCAGAGCCACACACCTTCTGGTGACAGGCAGGCATGGCACCTACTCTTCTCCTGGCAGGAAAGACCATGTGTGCAGGCGTTTTGTCTCTGGAAGGAGACCAGAAAACTCCCGAGCCATTCTGAAGCAAGTGCAGGAGGACAGCTCTGTGAGAAAGAGGAAAATGGATCCATCACCGAAGTGTCAGGTCCTGGGACCCACCACAACTCTGGAGCAGTGCTTCTGGGAAACGAACTCTCCTCCAGGATGGACGTCACCTCTGAGTGTGGGTCAGATGGACCTCAGATGACAACAGGATGTGTACCGAGGAAATGATGGACTTTTTGCAATTTTCCAGAGGAATTCAGGGAAGCAAACAGCACTGACCATGCCACTGCCATGTGCCTGCTTTGGGGACTGATGTGGGGAAAAGAAAGGAGCTAACTTTGGGTTGGGTTATTCTTTTTTTCTTGAGGCTTTACATTTTTATTTAGAAAAAGATTGAGCCTGAGGCTATGATGGTTCAATCTGAGGCGTCCCTCTTTCAATAGTGGAGTCAATTTAGGCAAAACATTTTTTTCTCAACTATGAAAAGCACATTGAACAGCATTTGATTATAAGGAAATAAAAATATAAACATATGAAATACAAATACATACTTTAAACTGGTCAGTCTGCTCTACCATAAAAGAAATAGGATGCTCTTTCCCTTCCCTTCTTGCATCTCCCTTCTTACACTCTCCCAGGCACTTCAACATTGACCAAAGACACTCCTTGAGGGTGGGGGGGTATTTCCCAAAGGGTGCTAGTGGTAAAGAAGCCACCTGCCGATGCAGAGGACCTAAGAGACATGGGTTCAATCCCTGGATTGGGAAGATCCCTGGAGGAGGAAATGGCCCCCTACTCCAGTATTCCCACGGACAGAGGAGCCTGGCAGGCTACAGTCCGCGGGGTCACAAAGAGTTGGACACGACTGAGCATCTGAGCACACACTCCGCCAGGGAGCGGCAGAGGCAGGTCTGACTTCTCTCTCCACCCTTGCCCTTCTGTAAACAGGATTGAAAACCCCAGGAGCCATACAGAACTAATCAATAGAACAAACTACACAAAAAGGGGACAATCCCGAATGAAAAAAGGGCAAGATAAACAAAGCCAAAACACAAACAGACTGGGAAGAAAAGTTTGCAAACCACAGTACTGACAAGGGACTAATTTTTTGCAAATATAAAGCTCCTATAGATAAGACAGGCAAAGGAGCAAAGAGACAGATAACCACAGAAAGGGAACCCTAAAGGAAATACAACTGCTCAGAAAGGTGTTCACCCTCATTCATAACAAGAAAGACACAGAAAAAATACAGAGACACTACTGTCACCTAACAGATTGGAAAATATCGGAGTAGAAACTACACTGTGTGGGAGAGGGCCTGGGGAGACGGGCGAGTGCACCCACCGTGGGGGGGAGCGAGGATCGGCAGACCTCTGAGAAGGACCGGTTTCCTGTCTGTGGATGCGAACCAGGTGGGCACACACGCTCCCTGGCAACCCCCAGCCGAGCACGAGCGCTCACTGCCAAACGTGTGAAAAGACAGTGTGCGAGCATTCAAGCCCCGGAAGCAGCCAACGTTTTCATCAGGAGCGATGGTTTAAATGCACATAATGTGATAAACCATAATCGCAACAGATAGGGCACATTTATACAATGGAATGCCAGGCGGCCGTTCCCAAGAATGCCGCAGGGCTCTGTAAGCAGACACACACGATGGTACAGACGTGTTCCTGAGTTAGAAGCAGCACAGAACTCTCCCTCCCACTCGTGGCCACCTTGCCACTCCCCACCTTTCCTCTCTCAACATGCCCCCTGCTCACCCCCGCCCCGCCCCGACACACACCTCTCCCTCCATCCAGTACTGGCATCGCTTCCTAGTCCCGAGGAAACTAGAGGCGACCAGGAGGACCTCCCCCTAGCCCCCGGTCTCAGGGTGGGCTGCCCTCTTACTGGCACACAGCACCCCTCCGGCCTGCCCCAGCCTTTCACTCCCGACCTTTCTCTTCCTCTCTTCTGCATCGTCGATTCCCACCCCCTCCCCACTCCCGACAGTGACAGAATTGTGACCCCACCAGATGAGCATGCTGTGACATCCCCCTCCTTAAGACAAGGCAGCCCCTCCCAGACCCCCATTCCTCTCTCCCCACCGCCTGTCTCTCTGCTCCCTGGGGAGGGAAGCTCCAGGAACAGCTGGCCACCTTGTGCCGTGTCCACTGCCTGGTCCCTCTTGAACATACCCCACAGGGCTGTGGCCCCGGGGTATGAGCTCTCGTGCAGGCCGCCAGTGGCCTCCGTGTCACCAAACCCTACAGGCATCTTTTTTTTCCTTAACTTTTAAAAAAAAAATTAAGTCTGGTTGACTTATAATGTTGTTAGTTTCAGGGGTACAGAAAGTGATTCGGTGATACACAGACACGTATCTGGGCTTCCCCCGTGGAGCGAGTGGTAAAGAAACTGCTTGCCAATGTAGGAGACGTTAGGAGATGCTGGTTTGGTCCCTGAGTCAGAAGATCCCCTGGAGGAGGAAATGGCAACCCTCTGGCCTGGAAAATTCCATAGACAGAGGAGCCTGTCAAGCTGTTCGCAAAGAGTCGGACACCCCTGAAGTGGCTTAGCACATACACAGACATGCATCTGTTCTTTCTCGAATTCTTGTCCATTTAGGTTGTTTCAGAATATTGAGCAGAGTTCCCTGAGCTACACAGAAGGCCCTTGTTGGTGACCTGTTTTACACACAGTGGTGTATACCCACGGTCATCTTGCCTCCCCTTGTCACTCACAGAGCACTGACCGCTCCTCCCCTCCCCGGACGCTCCGCAAGCCCCGGCGCCTTGGCAGTGAGCCCCGCCCGCCCCCAACCCTGTACTACGTGCCAGGACCCTGGGTGCCCAGAGAAGCTGGTGGACCCACCTCCACCAGATGCTGGGAAGCCCTGGGCCATGGGTGAACGAGCTACAACAGCAGGAAAAATGTTCTCTCAGGCCGGTCAAAGAACAATGAGCACTGTAATTATGCTTTATTTTTTGACCTAGAGGGTAAAGGGCCACAGTGAGTGGGGAGAGGAAAAACAAGCCAGGCCTTTGGCACCAAGATGCTGCCAGGAGTACGTGTTGCAATGATCTAACAGGAGCTGACGCAAGCCCTCGCTCGGCGTGGAGTTTTACTTGGAAAATCGCTCTCTCCCATCCTCTCCTAAGACCTCATGCAACTCTCGGGAGTTATATTTAGGAACATTCTTACAAAATGCCGCTCTGACCCATAGGCACAAGGAGGGCTGTGAAAACCCGTGTCCTTGGGAGTCTCCCTGCCGGTCCATCCAGAGCCCTTGGGCTCTGTCTGGGCACCAAAAGGGCACTTACTGATTATGGAATAAAGTGTAAAGGGACAGGGACAGGGTAGAGGCTGCCAAGGTGGAGCATGGGTTTGCCTCTGGGTGTGGCTGGGCCCTCATAGGAGGAACACGTCTAAGAGCCAGATGATAACCATGGATCTGCAGTGGGGTTCAGAGGTCAGCAGGTCTGAACACATCTGGAAATCCAAGCTCCAATCTGGTGCTCTGTTCCCCAAATGTAACCAAGCCTAAAAAACTGCAAGTACATTTGTTCTGGAATCTTGTTGAAAAGCTGTAACTGGCACTCTCTTTCTTTTTTTTAAGTGTACCTTCCAGCATCTTTTCTTTGGCCATGTCACGTGGCATGTGGGATCTTAGTTTGCCATTCAGGGATCAAACCTGTGCCCCCAGCAGTGGGAACTCGAAGTCTTAACCGCGGGACCACCAGGGAAGTCCCCGTAACTGGCATTCTGGAGGCCAGGTCTGGGTACCAGCTGCAAGCCACATGAAGGGATGGTACCAATGGTGCTGGGACGCGTCCCCCTGTACGAGTCCACGTTCAGGTTTGAACCTGCAATATATGAGCTTTGGAGCCAGTCTAATTCCTCAAGTAATTTCATCTGCTTGGGAAATTATTACAATTGACTTGCATTATTTAATCATGTCTGAAATAGATGGCTGAGTTAGAGGTCAGGAAGTCAGTCGTGAGCCACAGTCAGATAATAGTGGTAAACTGATGCTTTTGACCTGTGGTGCTGGAGGAGAAGCCTCTAGAGAGTCCCTCAGACAGCAAGGAGATCCAACCAGTCCATCCTAAAGGAAATCAATCCTGAATGTTCATTGGAAGGACTGATGCTGAAGATGAAACTCCAATACTTTGGCCACCTGATGTGAAGAGTCAACTCATTAGAAAAGATCCTGATGCTGGCAAAGATTGAGGGCAAGAGAAGAAGGGGGCAACAGAGGATGAGATGGTTGGACAGCATCACCGACTCAATGGACATGAACCTGAGCAAATTCCGGGAGATAATGAAGGATGGGGAGCTGGGTGTGCTGCAGTCCACAGAGTTGTAAAGAGTCAGATAAGATTTAGTGACTGCACGACCACAACAAACATTTCTCAGGATTAATCTGTATGTTTATGGCATGTTCAAAGCTCAGTACTAAGTTGAGAACCAACGCACACAGATCTTTAGCCAACTTCTTTGGCCCAGGGAACTCAAACCCACTACCCTGATGGGAGGTAACATCAGATCACTGGGACAAATGTCACACAGAAAACTGTAAAGCAGTCTTTGGCAGGACCCAAGATTTCATTCCCAACTAATGCTATTTACGTGTCGACTACCTACAGTCAAGGAAAGGAGCATAATCGCTGGAGTTACCTATCCTTTTATCCAGCAAACAAACTCTTCCCCCTGCACAGCACTGCATGGGTGCTCAGACCCTGCTTGTTTATCTGCCTGTGTGCAGAAACAGAGCTGGTCAAGAGAGCAGGCAACTCTCCAGAGAAAAGACAGGAACAAGTCTGCCCTTGGGAGAATATTGCCCCACAATCTACCTTTACCTTAATCCACCGTATTTCTTGGATTCCAGGATCAGGACAGCCCGGTGGTCAGAGCATTGCTTTATAATATTGTGTTATGGGTGAGGAGCAATCTGGAACACAGATAAAGGAGTGGCTTGCCTGGGTCCGCCCCCGCCCCGGAAAATCAAAAGGAACCCACAAAAGGGCTCCCAGGAAAGGTACCGTCCCAAGACTGCCTCGTCCACGGGTCCTGAGCACCTGCCTCCTCTCCTCCCCACAGATGGAGAGTCACGGCTCCATCTGCCATGAGGGATGGAGCATGCATCCAATCATGGGCCAAGTTTAAAAGGGAAATAAAAACTGGAATGTGAATCTCAAGTCTGGTTTTCACGATTAGATGACACCTGCCCCCTCCCCCGCCCCAGAATCCCCATCAGTGATCAGAGCATTTACAGAGTCCTGATTCCAACTCTTAGGGTTTCACTTTCCCTAGAGTTGCTTTTGCCCAGAATTGAATCACTGGTGTTCTGGGCTACAAAGACCACCATTCTCCCTCCAACGCTATGTCACAGACAGCTAAGATGCTCAATCACTTGTCCAAGGTCACCCTGAAGGAGGCTCCTCAGTAGTACTCAGCCTTGCACAAAGCTTTGACAAAGGAGAGGCCACATTTTTTAATGTCTTTCCAGAAGACATTAAAAATTAAGACCAACGGACAGAAGGTAAATGGACAGCTAAGCTAGTCAGTGTCCTGACAGCTAGTCTCAGTTTCCCTCAGCTGTAAAATGCCCAGGAGAGTTTTCTTGGGGGATTTTAACAGAAATTAGGTAAAATAATTAATATGAACTACCTAACACAATGTCTGCTATGTAATAGGTTAATCACAAAGTCCATTCCTTTCTTCCTCTTGGCAGTGGAATGTAACACCACTGAACACAGAAATCCATCAAACACAGACGCCCGTCCGTCTACGCACCCTTGATCACCAATATTCCCTGGACTCTTACATTCTGAGTTTACAGGGCAGTCTTTTTTTTTTTTTTTAATTTATGTATTTCTCTGCACCAAATACATAAATATTTGGTGTATTTGGGTCTTAGTTGCAGCATGCGAACTCTTCGCTGGGACATGTGGATCTAGTTTCCTGACCAGGGGTCGAAGCCAGGCCCCCCCCACATTGGAAGCGTGGAGTCAGCCACTGAACCCCCAGGGAAGTCCCTGCAGGGCAGACTTGAAATCCATGAGTACACCACTGATGCTAAGACTTTCTAAGCTATCAATGCTCTACTAAGATGACTCATCCTTTCCAGAGTCATTTTCATTTACATGGGATATTAATAGACCAAATGGAAAGAAAAAAGCAGGGGGTGAGAGGGTGGGTAGGGAATAGTTAATCTAGAAAACTAGGCTAAGTGAAATTAAACATCCCGTAAACTCTTTACCCAGGGTTTGCTTTGTGCTGACTTGTACCCGGCATATTTCACTTCTCAACTAGATTGTAGGGGTCCTCGGGACAGCATTTAAGTGATCTCTGAATGAAATGCTGCCCTGGCTGGGGAAGAGGTGACACCATCATGGTGGCCAGTGTGATGACCTGGAGCCCTGGGGGTACATCAAATGTTCAGGGGATGTTAGCCTGGGAAATCAGTGGTGGTACAGCAATTATACCAACACGTGTGTTAAAACAAGGTTAATAACATCCTCTCCCACACATAAAACACCCTAGCAATGGTACCTACTATTAGCCAGAGAACCCAGTGAAGTCGCTCAGTCGTGTCCGACTCTGTGCAACCCCATGGACTGTAGCCCACCAGGCTCCTCCATCCATGGAATTTTCCAGGCAAGAGTACTAGAGTGGGTTGCCATTTCCTTCTTCAGGGGATCTTCCTGACCCAGGGATTGAATCCAGGTCTCCTGCATTGCGGGCAGACGCCTTACGTCTGAGCCACCAGGGAAGCCCCTAATATTAACAGGTGCCTTGTATCTGAAACTCACTGTGAGCAGCCCAGACAAGGGATGCCCCACACGGACACATCTTCAAAAGAGCAGCTTCCCCTGAGCAGCTCTGTCTTAAACCGTCCGTGGGGAAGGACCAGCAGCGGTCTTCTGTTTGCTTGTCTGTTTTAAATTTTTAATTCATCACGCAATTCTGAAAAAGTTCAGTTACAAAAGGGACTTCCGCAGACAGAGGGAACAGACTTGAGGACATAGCAGGAGAAGAAGAGGCAGGAATGGACTGAATGAGGAGCAGTGAAGCAAATGCATCACTGTGTGTAAAACAGATGGCCGGTGGGAGCTGACTGTCTGGGGCAGGGAGCTCGAACCCGGCGCCCTGTGGCAACCGAGGGGGGGGGGAGGGGGGGGGGGGGGGGAGGGAGGTTCAAGGAGGAGGGGACATATGTGTACCTGTGGCTCATTCATGTCGAAGTACCACAGAAACTAACACAATATTGTAAAGCAATTATTCTCCAATGAAAAAATAATATATTTAAAGAAGGGATTCCTAGAGAAATAAAATTAACCAAGACCTAGAAAATACAACTGGGACAAATTTACATTAAAGAGGCCTTAGAGATCTTCCACGGGCAATCCCACTCCTTACGGACGAAACGATGTACCCTCCTTGAAGCTGCACCCTGTCAGTGGCAGGGTCGGGGAGGACTCAACTCTTTCTCTTGGGACATGGAAGCTGGTCCCCTGACAGCCCATGGCCCTGGCTAACATCTCCTTCTCACCCTTCCATCAATCAAAAGGACAGGACCACACAAGGATGAGGCAAATGAGGCTCTTGCCCTGGGTGTGAAATTTAAGGAGGTACCCCTGAATCAGTCATGAAGATAAACAATATTTCAATGTAGTAATTTTTTTCAATAGGCAAGGCTATGCTGTGATAACCAACAATTACCAAAATCTCAGTGACCCCATGAACTGTAGCCCACAAGGTTCCTCTGTCCATGGAATCCTCCAGGCAAGAATACTGAAGTGGGTAGCCGTTCCCTTTTCTGGAGGATCTTCCCAACCCAGGGATTGAACCTGGGTCTCCTGCATTACAGGCAGATTCTCTACTGTGTGAACCACCAGGGAAGCCGACAAAATTTCAGTGGCTTAATCCAATTGACTCAAAGTTCAGCTGCCCTCCTCCATCTTACTGGGTGCCACGTAGAACACACGGCCTCCAAGATTATGGCAAGAGGGAAAAGGGAAATGGGGGAGACACACTAACTCTTCACTGCTTGACCCAGTAGTAACACTACTAATTCTACGTACATTTCCTTGGCCAGAATTAATTACATATTCCTACCCTAACTGCCAGCACATTAGAAAATGTAGATAATCACATCTATTATGTAGATAATCATAGGTATTTGATGACCACTTAAGAGTCTCTCCTTGATTTGGGGGGGAAAATTATATCTATGAACTTCATGTTATACCTCCCCCCAAGTCAGAATTTACATAAAGATAGGATCGTTAACAGTGCTAAGCTGAGCAATACTGGAACCTATGGCAAAAGGTAAAATCAGTAATGCTGTCTTCACATAAAATGTGACTCTTTGGTTCCACATACATCTGAGTGCATTAATTCTGCAAAGGGAGTCATAGGTCAGGGTGTTCAGAAACAGTTGATGTCAGGGTCATTACAGAGAGGCTGTGGTTTGGGCGTGCCACATTTAGCTACCGCCTAAAACAACTGTGTAGTCAGGTGAAGGAGAGAAGGGGTTCTAGAAGACACCCCAACACAAATCAATCACTATACTCCCTCCATTCCAGGAGGTACCCCTCCACAAATCTATCACAGTGCTCCCTCCTATCATTCTATGTATGATTGATTCTACATCTTCACTGATTGGAAGACATATGATCAATTTATTAATTGCTCTTCAAAAGGGAAAAAAGGAGACAGGAAAGGGATTTTCCTGGTCATCCAATGGTTAAGATTCCACCTTGCAATGCAGGGTACTCAGGTTTGATCCCTGGCTGGGGAACTAAGATCCTACATGCTCTGCGGCAACTACTGAGGCCATGAACCTCAAGCAGACCGCAATGAGAAAAAGATCCTGCCTGCCAAAACTAAAACCTGATATAGCCCCAAATAAACAAACACATGTTTTAAAAATGACTGGTAAGCTTCTTCTGACACCATCTATAAGAAAGATCCAGGGACATTCCTGGTGGCACAGTGGATAAGAACCCACTTGCCAATGCAGGGGACATGGGTTCCAACCCTGGTCCAGGAAGATCTCACATGCCATGGAGCAACTAAGTGGGAGAGCCACAGCTATTGAGCCTACATGCCCAAAGGTGATGCCCTGCAACAAGAGAAGCCATCACAACGAGTAGCCCCACACCCCAAACCTGCCGCAACTACAGAAGTGAGAGGTGGACCATAAAAAAAACTGAGCACCGAAGAACTGATGCTTTTGAACTGTGGTGTTGGAAAAGACTCTTGAGAGTCCCTTGGACTGCAAAAAGATCCAATCTGTCCATCCTAAAGGAAATCAGTCCTGAATATTCATCGGAAGGACTGATGCTGAAGCTGAAGTGCCAGTATTTTGGCCACCTGATACAAAGAACTGACTCACTGGAAAAGACCTTGATGCTGGGAAAGATTGAAGGCAGGAGATGGGGACGACAGAGGATGAGATGGTTGGATGGCATCACTGACTCAGTGGACATGGGTTTAAGCAAGCTTGGTGAAAGACAGAGCAGCCTCGCATGCTGTAGTTCATGGAGTCACAGAGTCAGATACGACTGAGTGACCGAACTGAACAGAAAGTCCAGGCAAAGCAACCAAGACCCAGTGCAGCCAAAAATAAAGCAAATAAAAAATTAAAAATAAAACACCCAGGTTGAAAAAAAAACATATGGAACAACAACAACAAAAAAGGTGGTGGAATCTTAAAATGTAGGTAATACAGTAAAATGTTTTAAGATTCCCAGGCAGTAAAGTATATACACTCCAACCAAACTCAGAGAGCAATTGAATTTTACTAATGAGTGATGGGGAGAGCCCAAGGACTGGAGCCCACCAGGCTCCTCTGCCCATGGGATTCTTCAGGCAAGCACACTGGAGTGGGGTGCCAGGCCCTCCTCCAGGGGGTCTTCCCGACCCAAGGACTGAAGCTGCAGCTCCTGAATTGCAGGTGGATGTTTTTACCGAGGATCCACCCAGGAAGCCCGAAATACGGGGCATATTTACTCAAATCAACAGACAAAAGTACCTATTCTAACAGTCCAGGCACAGCCCATTAACCATGACAGGCCTTAGGCAAAGCGCTCAGTGTGAGAAATAACACAGAGGCGATCTCATTCTGAATGGATCCCAGGAGGGCCTGGCCCTCCTTCTCTCCTTCCAAAACCAGCTCTCAGCAAATGGAGTCATTCGCTTGCCTTGGCCAATTATTATTGTGACAGGGATTAAAATATTAAACTGAAGAGAGGGAATTTAAATGACAACTGGAGAGTCACTCTGTGTGGGTCCGGGTGGGCTTGACACCACGTCAGGTAGGTTGAAGGCCCACCCTTGTCTCTTTCTAATCAGTGTTTCCAGCATTCAGTGGAAGAAGGCAGTCGTCTCCCTGAGTCTCCGGAAATCCTGCCCCCCGCCCAGCCAGCCAGTCAGAAAAAGGTCAAAGGGAGGAACTCCACACCTGATGGCCAAGCTGCTTTTGAACCCAGGTGCGGGTCACTCCAGCGCATTGGAACCTTCCGTCCAGAAAGCTCTCCAGGTGGCGCCAGTGGTAAAGAACCCACTTCCCAGTACCGGAGACTCTAAAGACGCGAGTTCGATCTCTGGGTGGGGAAGATCCCCTGGAGAAGGGAAAGGGAACCCACTCCTGTATTTTTGATTGGAGTGTCTCATGGACAGAGAAACCTGGGAGGCTACAGTCCATGGGGTCACAAGGAGTTGGACACGACTGAAACCACTTAGCAGCGGCAGCAGTCCAGAAAGCAGGGCTCTGGGACAGGAGGGTCTTCAGCGCCCCCGGTCCACTCTGGACTGGACAGTGGGAGAGGAAGGAACCCTCCAGAAACCCTGAACAGGTTCAGAACGTCCGAACCAGGCACCACCAGAACTGTGGGGGATTTCACACAAGCAGAAGAAGCAGGAAAGATAGGCTGGGCGAGGGCGTCTTGTGGCTGGGTGGGCGGCACCGCCTGGGGGGCGTCCCTGAAGCGGGCTCACCTTCCTTCCCGGGGGAGACCTCCGCGACCCTCCGCACCTGGACAGGAGGGAAGGCCACCTCCTCACAGCCCCCAGGGTGTCTCCAAAGCGACCTGCGTCCTCACACCACTGATGACCAGGAGCAGGAGAGCTGACGTCAGCGTTGAGGGCGCTCGAGTGACTTTGGGGGGCCACCCTGTCCTCAGAGCCGCGAGCAGGAGGGCAGGCGACTCTCCACGGAGGACTCGCTCCACTTCCAGCCGGGGTGGGGGAAGGGTCCAGGTTGCGCCTTGGCTGGGGTGGGGGGCACCCCGGCATCCCCGGAGAACGCCCCGCAGGCCCGGGGTTACGCGCGGGGCTGAGACCGCGGCCGGACGTGGGGTCTCGCCCCGGGTTTCCAGCCCTCGGCCCCCACCATTTCCTCCGCCGTGTTGGCAACCCCGCGTGCCCCGCGGCGCCGGCCGGCGGACTCCGCGCCCGACCCTTACCTGGGTGGACCCGAGAGAGCGGGGCGGGGTGGGGTCCGAGGTGGGGCGAGGGTGGTGGTGGCGGTGAAAGCCCGCACTCCGCCGCGACCCCGACCGCCCGCGGGTCGCACCTGCCGAGGGCGACCTCAGCGCGCTCGCCGGCGGGCAGAGCCCCGGGGCAGCGGTTTCCCGGACGCACGTGCGGGTCAGCGCTCAACCCACCGACACCCCGCGCTTCCGCCGCCGCCTGGTCTGCGGGGCACGGGGCGCGTGTGCGTGTTTCAGGGTGTGTGTGTGGGGGGTCAGACACTTATGACCGACACTGGGGGGGTCTCCCGGGGTCTGACACCCGTCTCGAAGCGGGTCCCGCGCCGCCGCGGCCGCAGGGGACCGCAGCCCCCGGGCGACAGCGCGCGGCGGCGAGGGGAGCGCGCGGCACGCCGTGCACTTCCTGTTCGAGGCGCGCCGCCGTCCACCGCCCCGCGCCGCCCGCCTGCGTCCCGCCAGGCCTGGCCCTTCGCGGAGCCGCAGGCCCCGGCGCCCCGGAGCGGCGGCGGAGGACGGAGCGGGCTCCGGGGCCTCCGCTCCCCGCGGGGCTCCCGCTCGCCCTCCGGCCGGCCGCCAGCAGCCGCGCTCGCCGCCGCGCCGCGGTCCAATTGCGCAGAGTCTCCGCGTTTGCACCTCCTCTTCCCCTCCTCCTCCTCCTCCTCCCTCGCCCAGAAAGGAGGACGGACCTCGCTCCAGGCTGCGGGCTGGTTATATTCTGCGGCCGAGGCTCTCGTTAATATGCACAGCGTCTCACCCGCGCCAGATCTTCCGCTCTGGCGCAGGCAATAGGAGGGCTGCTTCTCAAAGTGTTGAACTGCACCTGCCTGTCCGATTACTTCTGGGAATCGGGGAGTGGCGGGGAGCCGGGAGGGTGGGAAATATTGCCTCGCCGTGCCAAAGGAAGAAAACTTTGTCACCCGGCGGGAGCCCTCTGCCACGCGTAGCCCGGCCGGAGCCCCGAACCAGGACGGCTTCGGGCTTCGGTTCTGCCTCGGACGAGCCCGTAGGAGGAAGCGGACACGTGAACCCGGCGCCCCAGCCGACCGCCGCCGCCGGCGGGCCCGAGGTCCCTGCCCCACCTCCCTCCCCGCGGAAGTCCCCACGCGGTGTCTTCAGGCGGGAGGGGACAGTAAACAGCGCCTGCGGTCGACGGCAGGGGCCGGGCACGGGGAAGGAGAGGACCGAATTCCAGGAACGGGTCACCCGGAATTAACTTCGGCTTAAAGTTATGGGCAGCGCGGCCATGGACACCAAGAAGAAGAAAGATGTTTGCAGCCCCGGCGGGAGCGGCGGCAAGAAAAACAGCAGCCAGAAGCGGCGTTCGTTGCGGGTCCACATTCCGGTGAGTCGGGCCCCGCGGGGTCCCCGCTCGCTGCCCCCGCGGCGCTCAGAGCCGGCGCGGAAGCGGTTAACGCGGGCCGCCCCGCCGCCGTGCGCGCCCCTCCTGCCGCTCCGGGGACGGCGGACGGCGCGGGGCCGAGCTGCGCCGCCGGGCCCGGACTCCGTCTCCCGCCCCGCCCGCGTGCCGCCGGGGCCGGGCGACCCACTGTCTGCGGCGGGGCGGGCAGGGCGTAGCCCGGGATCCCGCCCGGTGCGGGTGCGGGGGGCGGTGCGTAGGGTTGTTTTTGTTGAAGGAGGACCGTGTGGACTGCGCTCCGGGGAGGTGGAGCCCCGCGCCAAGGCTGGGGACGGACGGGAGGGGCGGTGGGTGGGGACAGCGGGGGATGGGTCGGTGCCTGTGTAGCTAAGCCCTCAAACGGACCCCCAGCACCCCGCTTCTCAGCTTCCCTCGGGTGTCTGTGGCTGGGCCCAGGGCGGAAGGCCCCTCTGCAGCCAACCGGCCCCTGGGCCTGACCCTGGGAGCACATTTCAGGCATTTGGGGGCTCCGGACCCCCTAAGGCGTGCAGGGCCCTCGCGAGCTTCAGCCCTGGCCACGCCGGCCGCCGGGCCGGACTTTGGCGACATCGATCGGTCTGCAGCTTGACTTTGTCCAGCTGGAGGGCGTGGCGGGCGGGGGTCGCGCGCCCACCCTGCGGTTTGCCTGTTGGTGGCACCCGCCGCCTTCCCTAGCCACTCCGTGGGTGGGGGCTTAGTCTGATGCTGGGCACGGCAGCCCTTACCTGCACCCGATGGAAGCCCCAGCTGGGTCACACCCCCAGCCTTCACTAACCGCATACACGTGTGTCCAAAGACACAGGAGAACTCCGTGGAGAATGTAATTTTGATGATGGGTGACCAGTCTTGGATAGAGTGCTGTTGGTCGCAGCCCCCAGTTCCGCCTCCAACCTCACCTTGTTAAAGACACCTCTTGGAAGCTAATCCTTCCTGACAGCCGCTGGGGGCCCGGGATGGAGGTGGGAGCTGGCCAAGCGTTTTCTGCTGTGAACTCTCTTAGGGGCTTCACTCCAGTATTTGTTGACTGCCCTTCCTTCCCAGTCCTGTGTGCAAACACTGGCCAGGAAGATCAGGTACTGGGGGAGCCCCAGACATCTGATGGGTACTTCAGGGAGCAGCCCCAAGTTGGGACAGGTGGCCAGCCCTCCCTGGCAAGGGAGAGCTCAGGGAGCAGGTGGGCGGCCCCGAGCTTGCAATGTGACCACCAGGATGGTGACCCAAGCTTGCAGGAATAAGTATGCCTTTGAATAAACAAACATCCTATTTGAAAATGAGATATTCCTGTTTACATTCCTAACGTGAGATATTTTGAGCCATATTTGTAAATGAAAAGTTAGACACCAGCGTCCCTCTGGTAGTTTTCACTTGACTGAGCCATTTAACAGCTCAGCTTCTCCTGTTTGTCAAACAGATAATAACTCTGCTTTGCCCTCCTTTCAAGTCTGTTGATATAAAACAACTCATGGGAAAGCATGTATTAGTGCAAACTGTTATATGAATGTATGGCTATTACACTTACATCAGAGCATGTAGTTTAAAAGAGAGAGAAAAGAAAATGACACCATCTAGTGCCCAGGTCATATCCTGTTCAGGGTGGTAGGTGAGGCTGGTCTCAAATGGGAACACGTGTGTGGGGCACTCTCCGGAGAGGTGGAGGGCAAAACCCCGAACCCGGGAAAGGCCCAAGCAGCCGAGGTGTGACGGCGGAAAAGTCACGATATAGTTGGAATCCCCTCACCAGCCCTCCTGCTGCTGGTGATGACTTTGGCTGCTTTAGACATCATTCTTGGCCCGATGCAGCCCTTACAGAAAGTACCGTTCACTCAACTATTCCACCTCACATGTGCTGCGCTGCTTGATGGTGAGATCCAGGGGGAAGGAGAGGGCCTCTGTCTCTGCTCTCACAGGGCCTGCATTTACTGTGTTTTGGGGCAGGGGGGAACCAAGAGGGTGTTGTCACTAACCAACTAGTAATTACCAATGGCTCCCTGTGCTGGGCTGCGTGAGAGTTACACACCAGCTGGAAAAATGGGGCATTCAGACAGATGTTTGTGGATGACCCGAGGGTACAGGTTGACCGGTGCAGGCTGTACCTGCTTTCAGAGGGGAAAGAGGGGAGAGCTGGCAGGGCATCGACACGTTCAGAGAGACACTGCACCCAGAGGTGGTAGGCAGGACAGAGACGTGTTAAGGGCATGACAGGGGAATGCTCCTGCCAGGGAACCAGCTTGAGCCCCCTCTGGAGTCGGGGAGCTTGGGGCTGTTTCCAGATCCAGTGAAGGGCCCCTTTTCATGGACGAAAGGGTTTGAGAAATCAGGGTAATCGGAAGTACGTCAAGGCCAGATGAAGGAGTGCCTTGAATTGGCCTTACATGATTTAGCAAATAGAAATGCTAAATGCCCAATTAAATTCAAATTTTAAACAATGAACAACTTCTTAGTATACGAATGTGCCAGGCACCATTTGGGATAAACTTATACTAAAACTGTCCATTGTTACCCCAAATCCCACTTGAACTGGCCTCTTGTCTCTGGGAGTCCCTCCTGGGAGTTAAGCCCGGAAATGAAGATGCCCTTGGGAAGCGGCAGTAGATGCGATGGGTGTCCTTCCTGTTGTGCCCAGAGCCCACCCGGCCTTCCCTGCAGCCTTGCTGGACAGCTCCGCTCCACACCGCAGCTGCCCACGGTGTCTCTCTGCTCCTCAAGGAGGCCTCTTGAATAGCGGCAGCTCGCTCAGCCTGAGTACAGGCTGGAGTGGGAAGGCCGGGGTTGGGATTATGCCCCAAAGGGGCAGCCCTCACCAAGGAGGGATGCAGGTGGGGGGAAGGTTCTGCCGTGGATTCTGTGGAGGCCTCCGAGGGTCCAGCAGGACCCAGCCCCGGCTGCTCAGAGTGGTTGACCAATTCACTGACCGTTCTCGCACCCTTTCTGTCTGGCCTGGCTTCCCTGCCTCAGGTCCCCCACTCCCTGGGATAAACTACTGAATCCAAGTCATTGTCTCACTGTTTTCAGGGGGAATTTCAAGTCAGAGGCTTCCCTGGTGGCTCAGATGGTAAAGCGTCTGCCTGCAATGCAGGAGACCCAGGTTCAATCCCTGGGTCAAGAAGATCTCCTGGAGAAGGAAATGGTAACCCACTCCAATACTCTTGTCTAGGAAATCCCACTGGCAGGGGAGCCTGGCGGGCTACAGTTCATGGGGTTGCGAACAGTCAGACACAACTGAGCGACTTCGCTTTCACTTTAAGAAGCAATTAAAAGTGATGACAACAATACTTCTCGAGTTGTAGAGAATGGGCTAGTGTCAAGGGAAGTGATCAAATGCTTGGGTAAAAAACCCAGAGATCAGCATTTGAGGGCTTGAACTGTGGTAATGATAAGAGAAAACAGACAGAGGTAAGATGGAAGATGGTCAGCCCCGGTGTCTGATGGATGGCCAGGGATTGAGCTGGCCTTAGGATTGCAGGACGTTTGGTATCACGACCCGGTTCTTGGGGGAAGATTGTGAGTCTGTCACAGCCCAGGTGCACTTGAGCAGCGAATCGAAGGGCATCGCTTCTGCTTCCTCTCCCAACACCTGGTGGGCATCGGTGTTCATTTCCCAGGACGCTCGGGATTTTAAAGAGCGGCTCCTGGAAGATACCGTGGCTCTGGCAGTCCAGTGGTGGGGTGATTTGGTGGCGACCAATGACACTCACCATGATGAAGCCTCCTGGGACCTCTTGTGTCCAAATCAGCTTGTCTTCTTTTATGAAAAGGATATGGCTAGACTCAGTCTCCAGTCCCAAGTCTGATGCATAAGCATAACTATGACCAAGGATGTTGGGGGAGATAATTGCAAACCTCCATCCTAGGCTCCTTAATGTAGATCTTTTTAACTTATTTATTTTAGTTTCTTATTTTTTACTTTGTAATTTTTTTTTGGCTGCACTGGGTCTTCGTTGCTGCATGAAGGCTTTCTCTAGTTAAGGTCGGTGGAGGCTCTCTTGTTGGGGAGCACAGACTCTAGGGGCTGTGAGCACAGTCCTTACAGCTCATGGGCTGTGCAGTAATTGTGGCTTCCGGGCTTAGCTGCTCTGAGGCATGTGGGTTCTTCCCGGCCCAGGTATTGAACCCATGTCCCCTGCATTGGCAGGTAGATTCTTAACTACTGGACCACCAGGGAAATCTTTTAATCTAGATCCTTAACCATCTTTTTCCTTGCCCTCCTGCCAGCAGCGTCAACACCTGCTGAGATAGCGGAAAAGAGGAATCAATTGTACGGGATATACTAAGGGCTAAGGTGCCAGTGGGTAATGCAGACCCACAGTTACTAACTAAAGTAATTCACTAACTGAATTCTATTGAAGAGCGAATGACCCTTGGGCCTGATGGAGGGTGTTGCCTTGCTTGACTTCAGTCTCAGGGTGGGTCACCTTTGGGGGAGACCCTCTTAGATCTTGTCCGGGGAAGGAGAAGGAGGGAGAGGAGAGGAAAGCCTGCGTGCAGGCTCCTCTGGGGCTGCCCTGGGCCTTTAAAAGTAGCAAGAGAAGCATAGTGTTCAGAGTTGTGGTGTGCTGGCACCTCGCCTGGGTTCTCGTTCCTCCCCCTTCATCCCTAATGGAAGGAAGGAGCAGTCATCCAGGTGGTGGGAATGCTTTTAGAAGAGAGCTCATTAGAAGCCTAGCTGTGCCTGGCGACCTGCCAGAACCCTCTGCCCGAGCAGCCATCGCTGGGAATTGGCATGTGCTCTCCTCCTTCCTGTCCGAGAAGAAGAATGTGCCCTGTTAATGCACAGCCTCACTGGAAGTGGTGACCGCTGGCTGTCTTTTTGACCGTATTGTGGGACTCTGGGACTGTTCGCAAGCCAGTGATGGGGCAGGAGGTCGAGGGGGAGGGCTTTGGAGAGAAGGACCCACGTGGAGGCCCATGGGGACACGAAGGCAGCTGCGGGAGGTCAGCCTCGCTCCGAGGCAGTGGCCGGATACTTACCGCAGCCAGAGTGCCCAGCCCCTGTGTCCTGGGAGGGGGGCAGCAGAAATCCTTGTCAGTCCCCGGAGACAGCCTAGAAATAGAGCCAGGAGCAGCTGGCCAGCCTCAGAAGGTCATGGAGACCCAGTGTGGCTTAGGCCTGTTGCTGAGGACGTCTTTGCTTGTGTCTCTGGAGGGAAGCCTCGCGCTGCTTGAAGCCCAGTGCCCTTCGCCTTGTAGATGGGCCTGCGACCAGTAGCCTCCAGCCAGCCAGATCCGCTCTGCTGGGCAGGGCGTGAAGGAGGGGGCCCCGCCCGGGACTGGAAGCTGCCTTCTGCCCCCCGCAGTACTGCTTACTGCCCACCCTGCCACTGGAACTTCCTGGACTAAAGCCTCAGTGAAGGGAAAGCGGGTGCCACGCGGCAAGGTGGGGGTGTGTGTGTGTGTCATCTTTGGCCTTGACCTTGGTCAGTGTGTACCACCTTGAGCAAGATGGGTTAGGGTTTAGGACAGTGTTTTTCAAAGTGCAGCTCATGGACCAGCCTAAGTCGATCTACCCAGCATTTGCTTAAAATGTACAATCCTAGGTCTCAGTCCAGACCTGCTGAATCGGCGTCTCAGGGGCGTGGGACCTGTGGTTCTTTGTTTCTGGGTGACTCTTAGGCCTCCAGGGATTTAACGGAGAACTGCTTTCCAGCTTCCTCAGTGTGTGGGCCACTCTTGTCTGGGCTCAGTTGTGTCTGACTTTCTTTGTGACCCCATGAACTGGAGCCAGACTCCTCTGTCCATGGGATTTCCTAGGCAAGCGTCCTGGGGTAGGTTGCCATTTTCTTCTCCAGGCGAGTCTTCCTGACCCAGGGGTTGAACTCACGTCTCCTGCATCTCCTGTATTTGGCAGGCGGATTCTTTACCACTTGAGCCATCGGGGAAGCCACCTGCCCTGGTGTTATTCTTTCTGTCTGTCAGTCTGTCCATCCCCCCATCTGTGTATCTGTCCATCCATCTGTCTAGCATCTGCACTCTCCCAGCTGTCGTTGAGAAGAGAGACTCTTGGCTGCTGACGGTACACCAAAGGCAGAGTAGTTCTGGCCCCCAGATAAAGATGAGTGTCCAGACAGGCCCCCAGCCCGCATAACCGGTGGTGGGCCAGCCTCTTAGACCTCACTGCATTGTTTCTTGACTCTGCCCTTCAGTGGCCTGATGCATTTTGGGCACCCTGAACACAGGCTCTTCCAGAGCCCAGAACGTGATATAGGGACCAGAGGAGGTAGGGGAGTCAATAATGGAGTCCCGGGAACTGTTCTGTGGCCCCAGGGTTTATGAACGAGGCCTGGATGTCTCTCTGCAGCTCACAGGGTGTGGGCTAGACTTCCTGCTGGGTGGGCTGCATGTAGCACGTTGGCTGGATGCACAGTTAAGCACAGTCCAGCTCTGGGCCTGTGGAGGGGAGCGGGTAGGCAGAGAATGGATATACAGGTACCCTTCCTTGAAGATCCCACCCTACAGACTATGCACGGACCTCCATGGGCCGGCT
The DNA here is from genome assembly GCA_007570785.1 of Antilocapra americana. NCBI lineage: Eukaryota > Metazoa > Chordata > Mammalia > Artiodactyla > Antilocapridae > Antilocapra > Antilocapra americana. The sequence continues at coordinate 432,522 of ML660786.1, forward strand.
CACCTAGCCACCTAAGCAGAGCACAAAACACATGGGTTTGCGAAATCAATCCTCTTGTCCCCACTTTATGGCTTGTCCCCGGCTGAGAACAGGTGCATCCCCATCCCATGGTTGGTGACCCTTTCGTCAAGTCTAACCTCTGCTGCCCTAGGCCCACTCTTTCCTAGCATCTCTCTGTGGAGGGGTCAAGATCCTTGTGAAAACTGGGCTCTGCCTCGTGGCCTCGTGATGGATGCAATCATTGATATCCAGGGTCGTTTTTGCGCCACAAGGACATCACTAGTCCCGAGGCTGAGCAGCAGCGGCCGCAGCCCCACACATGTGTGTTCAGTGTTGTGTCTTTCCACACATCATCAACTTGATCTGGTTCTCAGCACTTTACTGATATCTTTCCCTGCCTGTTTCCTCCTCCAGTAAAAATCTAACAAAACTGTCTGCTATTACTGATCTGCCCCCAGGGGTTTCCCTTTTGACCCAAGTCTGACTCCAGAAAAACTGGAAGCACGCCTTAACTTGCCAAGGGCTTTTCACCTGCTCAGACTTCATTCTCTTAACTTGAGCACACCAGCTTATGTCTCCTGAAACCATCCAGACAAGTCAATGTGCTCTTCAATGATGCTGTTTCTTTTTTTGTTTGTTTTTTGACATTCATTTATTTGGCTGCCTCGCGTCTTCTTTGCGGCACGTGGGCATCTCGGTTACAGCAGGCAGCAGCTCTTGATGGGGGGCACAGACTCCAGCTGTGGCAGGCGGGGGTCGTTGTTGGCTCTCTGGCTTACTTGCCCCGAGGCATGTGGAGTCTTTGTTCCCCAACTGGGGATCAAACCCACGTCCTCTGAATTGAAAGGCAGATTCTTTAACCACTCGGCCACTAGAGAAGTCCCATGTGATGCTGTTTCTTGACTGTCTGTTTTTCTTCTACTTCTCCCATTTTGATATATTCACCTTGCTGCCAACAACGGCAGTTTCTGGGCACTATTTCACTTTTATGGGGTTACTCAGGTCACCAAACAGGCCGCAGAGCTGGGAAGAGCTGGGTTGGAATCTGGCCTTCCTCCCCCATTCTCCCCCATCCACTACGCCCACTCTGACCCAGACAGTGGGTGTCAACATACGTGAATGCCTATGATTCCCACCTCTTTCTAGACAGTGGCCTGGCCCATCTCGCTATCTCCGGACAGCAAACCGAATGTCAGCATGTGGTCTGGGGCTTTGAGATAAGGGACAGACAGTGGCCGATGAAGTGCTAAGCACCGGAGGTGAAGAAGGCCTTCATTTGCTCGGTCTGTCGACCGTGACCTTGCTGTCAGATGGGCGGGGGATCCACAGGAGGGAGAAGCTACGTTCTCAGGGCCCAACCCCGGGGAATTCTTAGAGAGACCCCACTGCGCGCTGTGTGCGGCTGGGCAGAGGAAATGGTTGAGGGCTTGTCAGCCGGGCTTCCCCTCCAGGAAGGCTGGTTTAGCCCCGCGTCAAAACGGTTAACCCCAATCTCCCTCATCTCTTTCTTCCTCTGCCTGCTTTGAAAATGATTTGATCCGCATCCTTCCCTTCCTGTTGACAGGAAGCCCTTCTCTGCCAGCTCACGGCTTGTCACACACCCATCAGATATCACCCGGGCTTTGGGCCTCGCGCCAGAGCCTCTGTGTGTTGATATACTCTGACCTGGCAGCAAAGTCGCTGATGAATGGACAACAAAGACCACTTTGATCTGGGTCACCCCAGGGGTCCAGCCTTTTTTCCAGGTGGCTGAGGCCGGCTCCTAGCTGTGGGAGCCTTGCAGCCCTGCCCACCTTCTTTGGGGACCCGGCGGGGGCTCAGTGCAGAGCTGGGCAGGTGGCCCTGGGGGACCTCACTGGTGCTGGGGGGGTGGGGTGGACAGGAGGAAGGATATGATGGGGCCGGAGCTTTAGGATTGGAGGGGGGCAGCTTCTCATTTTGGAGGAAATGGGGAGCTAGATTCCTGGGACCATGTTTATATCTGGGCACCTTTAGAGCTAGAACTGAGAAACCTGTGAGCCCATTTCTGTCTGTTTCCCAGATCCCATGCTAGGTGTTGAGGATCCAGAGGAGAACAGGATCATGGCTGACTTGTGTCTCCTGAAAGATGCTATAATCCTAACCTCTGGCAGCAGCGACTGTGACCTGATTTGGAAGTAGGGTCTCTGCAAATGGAATGGCCAAGTTAAGCTGAGGTCAATACAACTGGTGTCCTTATAAAAAGAGGGAAATATGGATACAGAGGGGCTTATCCAGGTGGCGCTGGTGGTAAAGAAGCCACTGGTCAAAGCAGGAGACGTAAGAGATGCGGGTTCGATCCCTGGGTGGGGAAGATCCCCTGAAGAAGGAAATGGCAATCCACTTCAGTATTCTTGCCTGGGATAATCCCATGGACAAGAGGAGCCTGGTGGGCTATGGTCCATGGGGTCGCTAAGTGGACTGAAGTGACTTAGCACACAGATACAGAGACACAGAAGGAAGATCACGAGAAGACAAGGCAGAGGTTATAGAGATGCTGTCATAAGCCAAGGATCCCTGGGGCTACCAGGGACTGAAGAAGCAAGGGAGGGCCCTCCCTTGGGGTTCCAAGGGGGTGTGGCCCTGCCCACACCTTGATTTCAGGCTCTGACCTCCAGAACCAAGAGAGAATTTCTGTAGTTTTAAATGTACATTGTTTGGGGATTTCCCTGGTGATCTAGCAGTTGAGTTTGCCTTCTAATACAGGGGTGTGGGTTCCAACCCTGGTTGGAGAGGTAAGCTCCCACAAGCCTCAGGGCTGCAAAATCAAAACATAAAACAAACAGTATTGTAATAAATTCAGTAAAGACTTTAAAAGTGGTCCACATCCAAAAAAATATTTTTTAAAAAATCAAATAGGCTTTAAAAAAAGACACCCACCGTTTGTTTGTGGTATATTATGGGGCCCCAGGACCTCACCCAGCAGGGTCCTTGCCTTCACAGCACTGTTGGGGTCAGTGGTCATTGTGAGGTCATCCCCGGGCATTCTTGTCCACAGGATATTGTGTAATGAGCACCCCAAAGCGCTTTCTTCCTCCTAGCAATTCAGACAGTCCGCGATGGGTAGTTCCATTCATGATCAATATTACTGACGATCTGATACCCTCTGGAATGACACACTGTCATCAGATGTAGCAATATTGATGGAGCACTTGCTCGGGATGCCAAGTGTGTGCTTGTATATAAGCTGACTCTGTTTATCTCCAAAATAAATAACCCTGTGAAATACTATAATCATCATTATCAGTGTTATTATCCTTATCACAGAGAAAGCAGCTGAGGCTGTCCACAGCACCCACCTGTTCTAGTGCAATCTGCCAAGAAAGCTGTGCTATGTTTAACTTGAGTTTTTGACGTCCCTGCTCTGCCCTGCCCCTGCCCCACGTTGATGCCCATGAGTGGTCCAGGCAGCCTGGGGTGGGAGGCAAGACTGCCTGGAAGGACAGACACCAGCCCCAGGATGGGCACAGGGAAAATGAAAGATCTGTGTGCCTTCCATGGGTTTGCCTTTGGGGTTGACCAGGTGTTTATTTGCTCGCTTTTACAGAAGGACAGTGAAGCCTGTAGTTTTCCTGTCTCATTTCGAAAATGTAATCTGCCATTTATCATTTCATAGCTCTTATTTTGTAGTTCTTTCTCATTTTGTGATTTTTTAAAAAAAAATAAGAATGAATATTAGGATAAACAGCAAAGCAGGAATCAAGACATTCTGTGCTGGGTGTTCTGTCAAACGGCTGCAGGGCTTCTTACTGAGTTACCACACGTTTACCAAAAGCCTTCTGTGTGCCAGGCACTGGGCAGGCTGAGAGTAAAACTGTAACCAGAACAGGCTCAGCCCCCACCTCACAAGCTTATGCCTACATGGGGTGCTCCGGGCACAAGTCCCCACACAGGTTCACTTTTGCTACCAAATACCCCAAATCACAGTGGCTTAAAACAATAAACCTTTGTCCTTCTCAAACATATATAAACCTATACAAAATAATTAATAATGTATGCAGTAATCAATGTTAACCTTATTACTATATATTTATATTCTATATGTTGTACAGATATAATTACATAATGTGAAAAGTGAAAGTGAAAGTCACTCAGTCGTGTCCGACTCTTTGCGACCCCATGGACTCTACAGTCCATGGAATTCTCCAGGACAGAATACTGGAGTGGGTAGCCTTTCCCTTCTCCAGGGGACCTCCCCAACCCAGGGATCAAACCCAGGTCTCCCACATTGCAGGCGGATTCTTTGCCCGCTGAGGCACCAGGGAAGCCCAATTACATAATTTAATTATAATTATGTGTAATATAGAATAACATATTGCACATATACACTGTAACCATAACCATTAATTAAATATTACTTTATAACATACTTATTACTATATTAAGATCGTCAAGTATTAGTTGCTCAGTCTTGTCTGACTCTTTGTGATCCCCATGGACTGTAGCCCTCCAGGCTCCTCTGTCCGTGGAATTCTCCAGGCAGAAATATTGATGTGGGTTGCCATCTCCTCCTGACCCAGGGATTGAACTCAGCTCTCCTGCATGGCAGGCAGATTTTTTTACTGCCTGAGCCACCAGGGAAGCCCAAGATCTTAAACAGGTTGCTGTGTAATAGTATTACTGTTTAATAATATATTATGAATTGTACAATTGTAGATAGAATTAATGATATTCTATGCCATACATGCTACAAAGAGGACTGCAGTCTAGGGTCTGCACTTGGCTTGGGCCCCAGGATCGCATGGAGACAGCCTCGTCCCAAGGACAAGGAAGCACTCAGGCGCTGTGAGCAAGGGTGAGGAACTCAGGTCCTCTGGAGGCTGGCATTTGATAGCCGCCCTCCCGCCACCTGCTTTCATCACTAAGGAGAGGTGAGCCTCGGGGGAGCTGCTTTGCCTTTGGGGAGAGGCCAGTGCCAGGAGAACGGAGAGGTAGCTTTTCACCACTCTTCTTTGCTTGTTAGCTGTATTTTGAGATTTCTGAAACGACCTTGGAGCACAGGTAATAGAATATTCTCGGCTCCAAGACAGAGGGAAATGCCTGGGCAGCAGTATCCACCTGGGTTAGAGGAGGAGCCAGGCGGGGAGATTACCCCACCAGGCATGGAAGTGGTCTGAAGCCTGCATGGTGACCCCGGAGCAGAGAGGTCGCTGGTCGCGGCTGCGGACCACGGAGGAGGCAGCCCCCAGAGTCCCATGATGGGCCACAGTGGCAGAGCAGGCAGCAAAACTCGGGTTTTCTCCTGGAGGAATGTCAGGAAGAGAGGAAGCCCTCTGGGCAGGTGGGCACTCATGGCACAGGGGAGGGTGAGGGCTGCTTCTGGGGAGCCTGATCCTAACTGCCTGGCCTGCGTGGATCTCTGCAGAGGTGTCTGCACCTCGAGGTAGACAGAAAACGTTTTCAAAGCAGCTCTGATTTGCGCTGGCTCGGGTCAAGTCTGCGGGCAGTGGTGAGCGACCGTAGAGTCCTTCAGCGCAGACCCAGGCTCCAGGCTTGCACTGCTCTCTGCTCTCCTTCTCTGGACGTGGTGACCTCAGTTTTCAGGGAAGGCTCAGAGCACAGCTCTGGGGGCTGGGTATGTGGGCACTGCATTTATAATCATAATAAAACATGAAGAGAGAGGGAAGAAGGAAAGACAGCGCTAAGTCGTGTCCGACTCTTGCCCACCAGGCTCCTCTGTCCATGGGATTCTCCAGGCCAGAATACTGCAGTGGGTTGCCATTGCCTTCTCCAGGGGATCTTCCCCACCCAGGAATTGAACCCAGGTCTCCCGCATTGCAGGCGGATGTTTTATTGACTGAGCTATGTGACAAGCCCCAATAAAATATGACTTAAAGTCAAAAGGAGACGTCCCTGGTGGTCCAGTGGTAAAGAATCTGACTGCCAATACAGGGGACATGGTTTGGATCCCTGGTCCGGAAAGTTTCCACATGCCGTGGAGCACCTAAGCCCGTACACCACAACCCCTGAGGCTGCGCTCCAGAGTCCGTGCGCCCCAGCTGCTGACATCCATGCTCTGGAGCCTGTGCTCTGCAATGAGAAGCCCGTACACTGCAATGAAGAACACCCCTACTTTTTGTGACTAGAGAAAGCCTGGGTGCTGCAGTGAAAATCCAGCACAGCCAGAAATAAAATAATAAACCTTTAAAAAAGTGAAATGGACATTTTGGGTTATATTCCTTGTTGAATGGTGAGCTACCTCTCAATGATGTCTGTGACCTTCACTTAAGAATTATTCTCAGCCAGTCAGTGCATCTGTGCTTCTTCTCGCTTTGGTCCATCCATGGCGGGGGAAGGAAAGAAAGCCAATGGGGCAGGGGGAGAAGCTGGACGCTGGGGCAGTCACAGCAGACTTCAGCTGAGCCCCCTGGGACAGGCGTGGCCCTTCAGGGTTGTCCAGGATCAGGGCCACACCCTCGTCTCCTTAGCTGGACCACATGCTCCTTTGAGAGCAGCGTGCACCTGCTGCTTTCCCAGCCCCAAGGAACCACTTCCCACAGGGCCGCCTCTGCCTTGATGTCGGTGATGAGGGATTGCAGACGCCAGACAGCGGAGCCAGAAGCCTGCTGGGCCTGGGTGGTGGGCGCAGACACGGAGCCCAGCACGCTCCACCCGGGCGTCGGGACACCCCCAGGGGGCTCCCGGGGCCTGTCCCACCTCCCCCCCGCCCCCAGAGGAGTCGCTGGCCCCGGAGGGTGTGTGCTCCCCTGGGCTGGAATGTGACAGCCTCAGAGAGGGTGCTGAGCAGCTGGACCGCTGGGGTGAACATGTGTGTCTGTCCTCATCCCCTAGGGCACCCACCATTGGGGCTCGCCCGGGGACTTTGTGCTTCGATTCCAGGCAGTGTGGAGGGCCTTCGGGGCCCCTTGGGCTTCAGGTGGGGTTGGGGGCTGGGCTCCCCCAGCTGAGGTGGGATCAGGAGTCTGTGGTCATGGCCTTGGGTGCCGTGGGGCCACTCTCGGGTGGAGCCTGTTTGTGTTTCTGTCACCCCCACTGTTGCTGGCGTGGGCTGGAACCCACTGCGGGAAGAAGGGGAGGAGAGCTGGTGATAGAGCCGGGGGTTTGGGGGGCGGGAGGGCCGGGGGTGGGACGGAGGAGCCCAGGGGGGCACAGGCAGGGGGCAGAATCGGGGAGGAGAGTGGGTTTCTGCAAGTTCTGGTTATGCTCTGTTGCAAAGAAGGAAGGTGAGACGCTTTTTCAGCCTGTTCTTGCTGTGGTTGTTGTTTAAAATTTTTATTGGAGTATGTTGTCTTAGTCCCTCCGTTCAGGTCAGTCACTCAGTTTCAACCCCATGGACTGCAGCACGCCAGGCCTCCCGGTCCATCACCAACTCCCAGAGTTTGCTCAAACTCATGTCCATTGAGTCAGTGATGCCATCCAATCATCTCATCCTCTCTCATCCCCTTCTCCTCCCACCTTCAACCTTTCCCAGCATCAGGGTCTTGTCCAAGGAGTCGGCTCTTCGCATCAGGTGGCCAAAGTATTGGAGTTTCGGCTTCAGCATCAGGCCTTCCAGTGAATTTTTTACGTAGTCATGTGTATCTGTCACCCCAGTCTCCCAGTTCGTCCCCTTTCCTCTCTCGGTGTCCGTGTGTCTATTCGCTACGTCTGTGTCTATTCCTGCTTTACAAGTAGGCTTATCTTTCATACAGAGTGAATTAAGTCAAAAAGAGAAAAAAGCAAGTTTCGTATAGTGATGCGTATATGTGGAACCTAGAAAAATGGTTCAGATGAACCTGTTGGCCCGTGTTTCTGCCCTCCTGGTTCTGCGGGCCTCTCCTAGAGCTGCTGGATGTGCCGGCCTCTGCCTCCTGCCTCCCTCTCGAGGCTGGGGTCTCCCCACCGGCTGTGCATTAATAGTTCTTCTTTAGGGAGAGGCAAAAACATTTGATGGGGGGAGATGGAGCCTCCTCAGGGGCTGACAGGGCCCTCCCGGGGCTAGGATCCTGTGATTTTGTGATGCCCGCGGACACTGTAGGTGCCTGCCTGCCGACTGTCCCTCCCAGCCCTCGACGCCAGCAGCAGGGCCGGGGCCCACTGTGAGAAGGGTCTTGGGCCACGTGGCAGACAGGGGTTCCAGCCCCAACCCTGATGTGGGCAGAGTCCCTTCTGCCACAGGAGATGGCTGCTGTCTAATCGCACACGTCACTCACACGTGGTGAGCCCTGGACCGAGGTGGCGTGCAGGCGCTCCTGGCACAGCAGCCCACCGTCCTCACCCGGAGCCGAGGGGGGTCGGACCACATCGATTTGGGGGGCCTGGACCCCAGAGAGCCCAGAGGGTTGCTTCACAGGTGGCATCTTTCTCCCGCAATCCTGAGATGGAGGCTGGCACTTCTCGCAGATCCACGCGGCAAAAGGTCAACAGTGTGGTCCCTGAACAAGAGGGGTCATGGGTTTGGGAAGGCGGGTCCACTCAGCTGGTGAGTAGCTGAGCCAGCACGGCAGAGAAGTGCCACGTGTCACAGACCCTCAGCTTTTACCCGAACGAGGCCAGCTCCGGGCTGGCTACCCTTCTGGGCACGAAGCTGGGGTGCCCCCAGGGTCACCCGCTTCCCGTCCCAGGGCCTCACCCCGTGAGCCCTGCAGCAGCTCGGGCGAAGATTCAGAGCAGGGCTTGGCTCCACCTTCAAGGTCAAGGTCACAGCTTGTGACTGCCCCTTGTTTTCTTTTCCTTGTTTCCGAGGGGAGCCAGTGGCTTCACACCCGCTCCACACGCAGCCCTTCCTGGGCAGCAGCTGGTGGCCTGGATGGCGGCGATCTTGGTCTTGCTGGGGGGTCCCCCTAACCCCCCCCCCTGTTCAGCTCAGGACCAGCTTTGTCCCTGGGTCCCGAGTGAGTGCTGGCTGGCGCCCGGGGGGGAGTGTGTCCAGTGGTGCAGCAACCCTGCCCTCTCCAGCGTCCTTCTCACCCTGCTGTAAGCCTCCGGGGTCGGCTTTTCCCCGAATCTGTTCCATGACTGACATGAGAGGTGCTGGCAAGGGTCTGGCCCCTCCTCAGAGGACAACAGTTCCCCAAACTTTCTGAGGCCTGTTGTTCAGTCGCTCAGTCGTGTCTTACTCTTTGTGCCCCCCATGGACTGCAGCACGCCAGATCTCCCTGTCCATCACCAACTCCCAGAGCTTGCTCAAACTCACGTCCCTTAAGTCGGTGATGGCATCCAGCCATCTCATCCTCTGTCGTCCCCTTCTCCTCTCGCCTTCAGTCTTTCCCAGCATCAGGGTCTTTTCCAATGAGTTGGCTCTTCACATCAGGTGGCCAAAGTATTGGAGTTTCAGCTTCAGCATCAGTCCTTCCAATGAGTATCCGGGGTTGATTTCCTCAGCTTCTGAAAACTCCCCTGGACTGGTGGGGGCCAGTGAGGGGGAGGGGGCTGGACCTGCCGTTTGTGCCCCAGTCCTGTAGGAAGAGGGGTCCTTGAGGGAGACGGAGTCTGGGCTCCTCTCTCAACTTCCCCAGGCTCCTCGGGGGAATTTCTCTTCCATTAGCTGTTCTTCAAAGTGCCCAGAGTGTCCCCTACAGCAGCTTTAGAAACCTCTGAAGTTGCAGGACTCCCAGCAGCATCCAAAAGGAGGTACAGCATCGCCTCGCTTCTAGTCGGGGTTGTTGTGGTCCAGCAGCACCGAGGAGACAGGACTTTGGTGCCTCTATCTCCCGTTCCTCCAATGCTCACAGGAAAGGAGAGGGCAGAAGAGGAGGGGAGGGGTCATTTAGAATCTCAAAAGTTGGGAGAGACATGGCTTTTTCAGTGTCCCCCGAGGACCACCTGGTCCAGTCCCGACAAACTATCATTAAAATACCTAGACTTTGAAATGGCAGGAGGCCCCCAGGCACACATCCACACAGCTGTCATGCCGTCCGCATCTTTGTTGAAGCTACAAGCAAGCGTCAGCTTCAACCGCCTGCTCACCACGTGTCCTGTGTTGGGCTCCTGGGTGAGCAGCCTCGGGTGGAGGTGTGCCCTGGGGTGTTGCTCACACAGGAGCTTTGGGGTTGACTCCTGGGGAGGGAAGGAGGCAGGGTCAGGCAGGGGAGGAGCGGGGCAGTCCCTCAGTCTGAACCCCCAGCTGGTGCTGGGCCGGTAAGTCGTGCAACCCATGAGGCTGGTGGGCCTTGGGCGAGGCAAACCTTGAAAGAAGCACTGCCAGCAGCCAGGAACGAGCCCCAACCCCTGAAGAGGGGCCCCGGAGGAGCACCCAGCACAGCAGACCCCCTTTGGAACAGCCACAGGGCCACCTGCTACCTCTCATCTCCTCCATCCCTTCTGGCCCTGTGACGAGAAACAGATCAGGGTGGTGCTGAAGGTGGAAGAAGCCGTCGTGTCTGCCTCCACGGCCCCATGGAGGTGACACCTGGTCCATGCGATTCTCAAGGGCAACCTGGATGGGGAAAGGATGGAGGAACAGTGACTCATACAGATAGACGGTAGTCACTGAGTTAGCGTGCCGGGGTGCCCATGGAGGTGGCACCTGGTCCATGCGATTCTCAAGGTCAGCCTGGATGGGGAAGGATGGAGGAACAGTGACTCATACAGATAGACGGTAGTCACTGAGTTAGCGTGCCGGGGTGCACAGGGAAGGCGGCTTACCTGAGCCTCACCTGTGAGGCGATGTTGCTGATGTCCGCATTCTCCAGGTGGGGAAATCATTGCAGCAGGGACCAGCCTCCCAAGCCCAAGCCACCTGGCACCCCAGTCCCCAGGCTGAAGGGCTGTGCCCCACAGCCAGCTGATGCTGGGAGCCAAAGCGGGCCCGAGGACTTGGACGGCAGGGACGGGGGTGTTTACCTGCAGCCCTCTGATGGGCAGATCGTGGACACACGAGTCTATGGTCTTGCACGTGCAGCAGCTGATGGGGCCACCTTGGGCACAGATGCCCTGTGGCGAGTGGACCCCCAGTGTGGGGCTCTGGGGACCTCGGTGGTCTGCAGGGAGCCAGTGATGAGAGAAGAACAATCCTGAATGTCACCGGCCAAGGGAGATGACTTTTTCCTCCTCTGAGTCCTCCCGTGGACTTTCCTGTGACGCCTCTGCCCAGGCCAGGCCCCGACTTTCTCGCCCTCACAGCCTCTACTTCTGACCTCCCCTCGTCCTCAGCACACACTCTTTCACAGCCCTGATCAGTCTTTGGCTCACTGAGACTTGCTGGGGCTTCCCAGGGTGTCACTAGTTGTAAAGAGACACAAGAGATATAGGTTCAATCCCTGGGTCAGGAAGATCCCCTGGAGGAGGGCCTGGCAACCCACTCCAGTATTCTTGCCTGGAGAATCCCGTGGACAGAGGAGCCTGGCGGGCTGCAGCCCATAGGGTTGCAAAGAGTCAGTCACGACTGAAGCAACTTAGCACACACACTCAGGCAGTGTTTTTTTTCCTAATGTTGTTTTCCAAAAATTCTACTGGTTGGTGTCTTTAGATCCCCTAACAGACCAGCTTTCACGAAAGCTGAAGAAAGTTGACCGATGCTCAAGACTCTTGGCTGCAAAATTGAGTTTCTCTTGTTTTCCCCTTTTCCTTGTTTTGTCTCCTCCTTTGCATCTCTTTTTTTGTGCCTGGTTTTCTTCTGTCTTTTCTCATCCTTTTGTTTCTTTAGAACTGGATTTCACCAGGCTTGAAAAACCTGCTGTCTGACCTAATTCCTTTCCCTGCGGTCCCAGCCAAGAGGCATCAGCTGCGTGTCCCTGCGGGGACGCTGTCCCTCGTGTTTCTTGTTCTCAGACCGCTAGGTCACCTTGGGATGGAATCGTGACGTGTGTGAGGTGCTCCACGCCATGTCAGTCTCGGTCATGTGCTTTGTCATTTAACTCTTCATCCGCTCTGCCTGGTATGAGTGATTGCACCCATTTTCACAGTTAGGAAGGCTGAGGCTCAGATAGGCTGAGCAATTACACCAAAAGATGCTGCTGGTGAGGGCAAGGCCAGCGTTTGAAGTAGTTGGGGTTGTCTCCCAAATCCATGCTCTTTCTCCTGCAGACTTTTTTCTTGCTTGCACTCCACATCCTTATGAGGGGCGAGCAAAGACAGACATGCCTTCCCAGAAGCTGCCTAAAAGCTCCAGGAGGCCCTCTACTCCCCAGCAGATGGACGTATCTGTCCCCCGTGCGTGCTCCGAGGACCCGGCCTCGTAACAGTGGTGACAAGGAGCTGGGGTTCTGTGACCTCCGTGTCACACCAGGAGGCTCCCGGCATCCCTGAACCGAAGTTGCTTTATTTGTAAAATAGCACCCGAGGCTGGTGAGAGAATCAAATGACCTCAGAGGACCTGGCATGTAGCAAACTGGAATGAATTACAGGTACTCCGACGTCATCCTCTCCCTTCCCTGGCTGTGGTGTTGGAGAAAGCCCTGAGAACAGGCCGGGTGGCCGGGCCTGCAGGCTGGGGGACAGAGCTCGGGGTATAGCTCGCGCCAGGCCTGCCCTGCTTGTGTTATTCCTTTCATCTGACTGCGTTGCAGCATCCTTTCGGTAGTGAAGGCGGGGTGTGAGTCAGTATCCCTGGAACCTGATAAATTCTATTTAAGCATGCAGACAAGTCTTCTCTGCCCGTCTGCTGGGTGGGGGCGTGGGGCCGGGCCCGTTCCTGGTCCCCTTCCTTCTGCCTCCAGTCTCCCTCCCTCGTCCTGCTCCTGCCCTGATGGCGCAGCCCACGGGCGCTTGGTCTTCCTGCTGTTTCCTTGGCAAGTGCGTCCCTGCCGTGGGCAGTGGGTGTGGACAGTGGTGTGTGTGGGTGGTAGGGTGTGGACAATGAGGTGTGGACAGTGGCGTGTGGGGGTGGTGGGGTGTGTGGGTGGTGGGTGTGGACAATGGGGTCTGGGCAGAGTCTGCTGTGGTCTGGGGGCTGGAAGCATTGTGGTTTTGCAGAAGAGCCTGGATTGGGAGTGGGACAGTCTTGGTTTGAGGCGCATTCATCCCATCTCATGCTTTTGTTTTGACAGAGCAACATATGGGATTTTAGCTTCCTGACCAGGGATTGAACCTGTGCGATGGGGACGGTGGGGTGAGGGTAGTTGTGGGGTTGTGTAGATGGTGGGGTGTGGACAGTGGGGCATGGATGCTGGGGTGT
>ML660786.1:445606-516949 GCA_007570785.1 Antilocapra americana
CGCAGAGAGGCCGTGTCCTGCTGGGACCCTGTCCTTTCTTGCTGAGAGCCCCGTGCATCCCCAGGCTCTGTGGTCTCCTGGGCTCTTGGCTGTCCCTTGAGGCAGCGGTTTGGGAACCACAGGTGGCAGGGCAGGGGGCCACACAGTCCTTGTGCACCAAGAGCAGGAGAAAGGGCTCTGGGCGCTGGGAGCTGAGAGAGCTTGGCTGTGCAACCTGAGACGGGGTCCCCTAACCCTGCGGGTCTCACTCCACCTGGACGTTAAGGTCCACGCAGCCCAGGGGCCCACACATTGGGCGGACCACCTTCATCCTCCACTGGCCGAGGCCGGATACCCCCGCCTGACCCTTGCAGGACTGGCACATGGCCCTGCCTCCGCAGGCCCCCGGGAGAGGATCCAGGGGGGCGAGGGGCCTAGGTGTGGGGTCAGGGCTGCGCTTTGGGCTTCCCGGGTGCTGCTGATGGAGGTCGGGGACCACACCCCCCTCAGCCTCACAACCAGCCACCGGGAGCATGTGTGCTGGGCCTGGCCTGGATTCTGCTGTGGTCTGGGGGCTGGAAGCATCATGATGTTGTGGAAGAGCCTGGATTGGGAATGGGACGGTCTCAGTGTGAGTCGCATTCATCTCTTCTCATGTTTTTCTTTTGACGGAGCCACGTGTGGGGTTTTTAGTTCTCTGAGCCAGGATTGAACCCGTGCCCCCTGCAGTGGATGCTCAGACTCTTAACACCTGGACATCCCTTCTCATTTCTGTGTCCTGTTTCCCCCGCGGTAAAAGCAGACGATAATATTAGGTTAAGCCGTAGAAAACAGCCAGTCTTTCACCCTTCTTTTTTTAACCGGGAAAATGATCATTTTACAGAAGTCACCCTAACATCTGACCTGTCCACTGTATAAAATGGTTGAAATTTTCATGTGAAAAATGTATCGAAGAACCATTTTCAAACAGCTGGTTTCAGAATTGAATTCTTTTCTTGGCAAACCCCATCGTTTTGATTTTTTCCCCCCGTTGCTGAAGCAGAGGGTTTCTCTTCCTCTTTCTGCAGCCCAGCCACAGCCTTTTCTTCTCCTTTGCCAAGATGCAGGGTCCCAGGTCCAGTGCACGGCAGGCCGTGGCCCTTATGGGCCTTGGGATAGTCATCACCTGTTTTTGAAAAGTTGGAGAGAAAAGGTTGTCATGTCAGCCTCTCCTGGTGCAAACTCTGCAGACATGAAGGGCCAACTCTGGAGATGCTCGGTGCTTGGGGAGCCCTTTGAGGCAGCTGCTCCCCTACTTCCGAAGGGTGGAATTCAGAGCTGGAACAAGTGGTCCAGAGCTCCTGCCCTCCTGGGCAGCCTGGCCTCCCTCCTCACATCACATCCCTCCTCCTGGCCATGATGGATGCTACATGGAGTCCTGAGCTGGGGACCAAGGGCCAGCCTGGGGTCCTAGCTTCCTGGGCACGGGGGTCAGGATCTGAGCCGTTTCTCCGATGGCCGATGGCTGAGGGCAGCTCTCGCGCCTATCCCCGTTCTTCTACAAGGCAGGAGCACTTCTAAGGCATGGCATCACAGGATGGGCCTCTGGTCTCCAAGTCCGTGTCTGCACTCCTGGGACACAGTTTTGATCCTCAACCTGTTTTCTCAGGGCTTCATGCCTCCGTGGCTTACTTCGTCCCATCGCCTATGATGGAGTGCTCCCCTGCACCCTGGGACGGGGCTGGGCCCTGGGAGCCACAGTGGAGGAGGAGGGGATCCAACCACTCCCACACCCCTGGGGCTCCAGTCCCCACCCCGCACCGTGTCTTTCAGGAGCCTCTGCTCAGTCCGACCTGGCCCCTCACAGTCTACCAGCTTCATGTGGGTGCCTGGAGTCTGGGCCATCCGTCCACTCCCCTCAGAGGACAGTCGCTTAGAGGGAGGGGAGGTCCAGGAGACCGGTGAGGCCTGGCCTCCCTTTTCCATCTGGCCCCACGTGGGGCTGAGTGGGAGGCTCCTCTGAGCTGTCTCGTGGCTGGGCCTGCGGCCCGTCATCCTGTTGGGAGCAGGGGGGGCTAACTGCTGACCCAGGCAGATGCAGAGGGGTGCATGGCCCCAAGTCCCCCCATGTCCACACTGCTGGAGGAGCTGAGGCGTTCAGGGTAGAGGTGGCAGGACTGGAGTTGCACTCGGTTTGCGGAAGAGAACCAGGCAGAGAGAGACGTTTAGATGTGAGTGCAGGGTGGGAGGCGACCTGTGAGCGGAGGGCTTCCCATCCTGTTTTTCCAGAAGCATCCACGCCTGCTACTCTTCACCCCGGAGCCCTCCCGCCAGCATCCACAGCCCTGAGCTCCTGGCTCTTTCCTCCAGGGCTCTGCAGGATGCCAGGGGTTAATGGTTAATGGTTTGAGAGTGATGATGAAACCAAAAGCCTGTAATTTTTGCTGAACAGGGGAATACGGAAATTTCCATTTGTAGCCGACTCTGGAGAGAAACATAACATCAACTTCAGAAAAAAAAAAACAGCTTGCCCACAGCTGAGGCTGTCGTGGTGGCCCGTCCTGGGCCAGGCAGGGCGGGACCGAGGCGGCGAGCGGCTGTCATTGGCGGAGGCTGCTGCTGGCCAGGGGGGTGGCGAGCGGCTTCCAGAAAAGGGGAAGCCTCTTGGCCAAAGCAGAAGCGACTTGTTTGCAGAGGCTCCGAGCTCACAGACCTCAAACGGGGTGGGGGGGTGGGGGGGAAACTCATTCTTAGCAAAATGCACGCCCGAGCGCTTTGACAGCAGGAAAAGTCACTCGGGCTCCGGAAAGCTGTGGGCTGGCCTTTCACAGGAAGAGGCACTGTGTATTGGCATCACCAAGCCGAGTCTGGCGTCTGCTGGGTTTCTGTTTCTTTGCATTGCCTGTGTGTGTTTTCAGTCTTTTCCGATGAGGCCATTAGAAACCTGCCAGATGGGGCGGGGCGGGGGGAGAGATCTCAGACGCTGACGTGCAGGGAAGATAAAGTGTTTGACAGAATGCCTGGCTCTTGTTGCTGGAGGGACCTGAACTGATCTGGTCCTTTCTGGCTTCTTGGGGTGGAAGCAGGTGGAGGTCATACCCTTTGGGAGGCTGAACACCTGGCCTGAGGTGGAACAGTGGTGGCTCCCCGGGGATTCTGTAAGGGTGTCAGGGACCTCGAGGGGGCGGGTCAGGACTCACCACGCATCCTCCCCGTTCTCAGCACCAAAGGAGACGGTGACTCAAATTAATGGTCTCTGTGCTTCGCTATGGTTTTCCCAGTGGTCATGTATGGATGTGAGAGTTCGACTATAAAGAAAGCTGAGCACCAAAGAATTGATGCTTTTGAACTGTGGTGTTGGAGAAGACTCTTGAGAGTCCCGTGGACTGCAAGGAGAGCCAGCCAGTCCATCCTAAAGGAGATCAGTCCTGGGTGTTCATTGGAAGGACTGATGTTGAAGCTGAAGCTCCTATATTTGGTCACCTGATGCGAAGAGCTAACTCATGGGAAAAGATCCTAATGCTGGGAAAGATTGAAGGCAGGAAGAGAAGGGGACGACAGAGGATGAGATGGTTGGATGGCATCATTGACTCGATGGACCTGGGTATGGATGGACTCCGGGAATTGGTGATGGACAGGGAGGCCTGGCGTGCTGCGGTTCATGGGATTGCAAAGAGTTGGACACAACTGAGCGACTGAACTGAACTGTTCTTCGCTGGGCTTCCCTTGTGGCTCAAGGGTAAAGAATCCACCTCCCAATGCAGGAGATGCGGGTTCGATCCTTGGGTCAGGACAATCCTCTGGAGGAGGGCATGGCAACCCAGCCCAGTATTCTTATCTGGAGAATCCCGTGGACAGAGGAGCCTGATGGGCTACAGTTCACGGGGTCACAGAGAAGTTGAACACCACTGAGCCAGTAAACAACAACAACCACAGTGCTTTGCTGGCAGACAAGCAGGCGAGGTAGGCAGACAGGGGCAGGGTGAAAGGGGCTCTTCAGGGGCAGGACACAGGATGTTGGGGTGTGGGGAAGGAGCAGAAGACATCTTAAGGGTCTTGGAATCTGAGTGCGGCTGCTGCTAACTCGCTTGAGTCGTGTCCTTCTCTGTGAGACCCCACAGAGGGCAACCCACCAGGCTCTGCCGTCCCTGGGATTCTCCAGGCAAGAACACTGGAATGGGTTGCCATTTGCGTCTCCAGTGTATGAAAGTGAAAAGTGAAAGTGAAGTTGCTCAGTCGTATCTGACTCTTTGTGACCCCATGCACTGCAGCCACCAGGCTCCTCCATCCATGGGATTTTCCAGGCAAGAGTACTGGAGTGGGGTGCTATTTGCTTCTCCAATGCATGAAACTGAAAAGTGAAAGTGAAGTGGCTCAGTTGTGTCTGACTCTTCGGGATCCCATGGACTGCAGCCCACCAGGCTCCTCCATCCATGGGGTCTTCCAGGCAAGAGTACTGGAGTGGGGTGCCATTGCTTTCTCTGGGAATCTGACTATCCAAGTTCAAGTCCAGGCTCAGGAGGCCCTTGCTGAGTGCCGTACCTGACAAGACGGTCACTTCCAAGCCTCAGCTTGATGCCTCCAGGTGGAGGGGCATCCACTTTAGGTAATCTAAGTTCAGGACAACTGACCTTTGGTGCTGGGTTCCTTCTTCCCTTTCCATGATGAAGTAATACCATATTTGCTGATCATGTCTTCACAATTTAAATAATCGGGTGGATCTGGTCCCTTCTTCCAGGACAGGCTTTTTGGTGGTGACACGGATTCTCAGCCTCACTGGCACAGCTCCCCCCACCCCAGGACCTACCCACCGCCCTCCAGAGCCTGTGCTTCCAGTGCTGGGCACCCTGCAGCCCAGCGATGCCCCTCTCTGAGATGGCCACACTATCCTCTGGGAAACAGCCAGGTGCTGGGAGTAGGCCTGGAGCAGGACCCCAGACAAGAACACACTCACAGTAGTAGGTATTAGGGGCTAAAGCCTGTGTTCCCCAAGTATGTCCGTGTCCTCACCACCTGTGAATGGGGCCTCATTTGGAAACAGAGTTGTTGGCAGGTGGCATTAGTTGTGATGAGTTGAGCAGAGGGAGCCCCTGTTCCAAGATGACTGGTGTCCTTATGAGAAGAGGGGAGAGGGGAGGCCCCGTGAGGATGTAGGCCGAGGCTGGACTGCTGCAGCCCCAAGCCAAGGATGCTGGCAAGACCAGGAGCTGGAAGAGGTGAGGAGGGACTGCGCCCCCCAGGTTTTGGGGGGGTCTCTTTGTTGTTGAGCCGTGTCTGACTCTCTGCAACCCCATAGACTGTAGCCTGCCAGGGTCCTCTGTCCATGGGATTCTCCAGGCAAGAATACTGGCTGCTGCTGCTGCTAAGTCGCTTCAGTCGTGTCCGACTCTGTGCGACCACATAGACGGCAGCCCACCAGGCTCTGCTGTCCCCGGGATTCTCCAGGCAAGAACACTGGAGTGGGTTGCCATGTCCTTCTCCAATGCATGAAAGTGAAAAGTGAAAGTGAAGACGTTCAGTCATGTCTGACTCTTAGAGACCCCATGGACTGTAGCCTACTAGGCTCTTCCATCCATGGGATTTTCCAGGCAAGAGTACTAGAGTGGATTGCTATTTCCCCCTCCAGCTGATCTTCCCAACCCAAGGATGGAACCCATGTGTCCTGTATTGCAGGCAGATTCTTTACAACCGAGCCACCTGTGGGACCTGGGGGGTATCCCTGCCAACACTTTGACTGTGGACTTGCAGCCTCCAGAACTGGGAGAGGACACATTTGTATTCTTCGAAGCCACCCCGTTTGTGGTGCTTCTTTAGTGCAGGTGAAACAACAAGGCTTCCTGCTCTCCACTCATCTAGACAGACAGTTTCTCCTGGAGAAATTGAAGCTGAGGGCCCAGACCACAGCCTCTCCCACCAGGCTTCACAAATCCTGAGATCACTTGGTTTCTTGTGAACGGGAGGGGACCAGTTCCAGGAAAATGGTGCATTGCCAACTGCCTGCACGGCAAGTGCTGGGCAGCCAGGAAGTGTCCTCAGGAAAGCCCATCCCTACACAGCTCTGCTCCAAGCCTGGGAGTGGAGATTGGAGGGTGTGGGGCTGTGCCCCGGCCTGCCCACCCCCTCAACGCAGCTATATCACCCATCTCCATCACGGATCCCACAGAGCTTCCTAAACAGTAATTAATTTTCATCCAGGACTCCCCTAAAGAAGCCGCTGGGAAGAGGGCCCATGGGAGCAGGGAACCAGGGCCCTGGGCCTGCCTGGACCAGCCTTGCACAGCCCGAGACCCCCGCCCTGCCTCACCTGCCTGCAAGTGAAGATCAAATGGGATGAGGGGTGCAGGCTGAATCCAGATCGACCCTTAAAGTCGTTTCTAGATCTCGTTTATAGATCATAAAATAAAAGAAGGTGTTTGTCCAAGCTTTCGTCCTGGTGGCCAGTGTGTGGCAGCTATGCCCCTTGGCTTTGGCTCCGCAGCGGGGGTGGGAGTCCAAGGCCGCAGGCTGCAACAGGTGGTCTGCAGTGGATCCAGGAGAGCAGCCCTGACCGGCCCGGGGTGCGAGTGCTCCCCCCACAGCCCGTCTTCATCTCTCTGAGATGCTCTCCTGCACCTCCTCTTCGCATGCCCTGGGACCCAGAGGAAGGAAGCATTGCGTGGGGTGGGGTGGGGCTTAAGAACCATTGAAACAGCCTCCCAGTGCCCAGGGACTTCCCCGGTGGTAAAGCATCTGCCTCGAATGCGGGAGACCCAGGTTCGATCTCTTTGTTGGGAAGATCCCCTGCAGAAGGGAGTGGCAACCCCCCTCCAGGACTCTTGCCTGGAGAATCCCATGGATGGAGGAGCCTGGCGGGCTACAGTCCCTGGGGTCGCAAAGAGTCAGATGTGACCTTGCTGCTTGGCTTTCTTTCCCTTTCCTGGTGCCCAGGAAGGGAAGAGCCCAGCCAGCTCTCCCAGAGCGCTCAGCACTTGGCCGCTGGCGTTGACTGACCTCGTCACTTTGGGAGGAGATGGGGTCTGAGTCGTCAGGAGATGATCGGGCTGGGCCCAGGGGTGGGGAAAGGAGGGGGCCAGTGGAGGCAGAGCCTGAGCAGAGCCCCCTCCACAGGGCCAAAAGGGCTGACCAGGACCAGCCCCCTTCCCCGCAGAGGTGGGGGGAGCACCTAGAGGCCACTGTCCCCATGAGGATGTGGCTCAAAAACAGGAACAGAGATGACACGCGGAGGGAAGGTCGCCAAAGACAAGCTCACCTAATTCGTGTCTCACCCAGCCGGCCCCTCGCCCCAGCCAGTTAACTCCAGCTGCCAGAGGGAGCCCTAGGGGCTCAGGGGTCCTGTGGATGCTTCGCCAGGAAGAGTGTTCAGCCAGTCCCAGTATGGTTGGCGTTCCCTGGAGGATGCTGCTGTGTGCCTAGCGTGACACCAGACACCCAGGAGCCCCAGCTCAGGGCCACAGCCTTCCTGCAAGGTCCCTGTGGTTTCCTTTTCCATAACCATTTCAACCCACTTTTTGCCTCGAAGGCATCCCTGCTGTGGGAAGGGGCTGTGCACCCAGCCGTCCCCTCCCCAACCTTTGACCCCCGTGGCCACCCACTTTTATGCGCCTTGGTGATTTTGCCAAGAACAATTTGTTTTTTTATTGGCATACAGTTGATTTATAGTGTCATGATAGTTCAGGTGTACAGAGAAGTGATTCAGTTATACATATATATGCATTATTTTTTAGATTCTCTTCCCATAGAGGTCTGATTCGAGCACGGATTCAGAGCACTGATTCTAGTTCCCTGTGCTACACAGTTCAGTTCAGTTCAGTTCAGTCACTCAGTCATGTCTGACTCTTTGCAACCCCACGGACTGCAGCACACCAGGCCTCCCTGTCCATCACCAACTCCCAGAGTTTACTCAAACTCACGCCCATCGAGTCAGTGATGCCATCCAGCCATCTCATCCTCTGTCGTCCTGGTCATCTCCTCATCCTGTGAGCAGGTCCTTATTAGTTGTCTGTTTTATATATAGTACTGTGTGTATGTCAGTCCTAATCTCCCAGTTTATCTTTCACATCCCCTCCTTTAACCCGGTAACCATAAATTTTTTCCCCACATCTGCGACTGTGTTTTGTTTTGTAAATCTGTAGGTCCGTCCATGGTGCTGCAATGATATCATTTCATTCTTTTTTATGGCTGAGTAGTATTCCATTGTATATATGTACCACATCTTTTGTATCCAGTCACCTGTTGATGGACACTTAGGTTGCTTCTGTGTCTTAGCTATTGTGAGTAGTGCTGCTATGAACACTGGGGTGCGTGTATCTTTTAAAACTATGTTTCTCTCCAAATATATGGCCAGGAGTGGGATTGCTGGATCATACTGAATGAAGTTATACCAACAAAGATAGATACCATATGATACCGCTTATATGTGGAATCTAAAAAAAAAAAAAAGGTACAAATGAACTTATTTACAAAACAGAAATAGAATCACAAATGCTGCGACCAATTAAATAAGCAGCTGGGGACTCATGTTTGTGTCATTAAAACACAAAGACCCTTGAAAATGGATTGGCTCCGGTTCCCAGCTGTGGGCCTCCATGGGCCCTCCTTGTTCAATGACCAGGCCTCACAGACCAGTCCTGGAAACATCTTAGGAGCAGAGTTGGGAAAAGTATGAATGTTAAAGTACATCAGAGCATACTGTTTATTGATACCTGTGGTGATTATAAGAGTAGGGTTTACTTTGCAAAGTTAACTAGAAGAATGCTCACTGAGTCATGCATACACACCTACATGCACATGTACATACACATGTATGCACACACATGTAAACCCATGTGCTTCCATACGTGAGCTGAAATGCCATCTTCCTCCAGCGTCCTGAGTTACTCGCCCCTCAGGGAACAAGAGGCAGCTCTGCAGAATAGGCGTGTCCAAAACTGCAGCAATTTGCACCAGCACAATGCAGGAGACATAAGAGACACAAGTTCAACCCCTGGGCCGGGAAGATCCCCTGGAGAAGGAAATGGCAACAAAGTCCAGTCCTCTTGCCTGGAAAATCCCATGGACAGAGGAGCCTGGCAGGCTACAGTCCACGGGGCCTCAAAGAGTTGGACACGACTGAGCACACACATACAGACAGCAGTAGTTTTTAACCTAAATCTGTTCTTAATAGAAAGACCCCAAGTCTGGTGGAAATGGAAAACCGTCATGGTAAAAACCAGTCTGTAAGCACGGGTGACCGGTGTCCATGCGCGCGTCACCTGACATCATCTCATGGGCGGCCCTGCTCCGTACCTGAGCTGGGGGCCTGTCCCCGGAGGCCCTGCTGGCCCTCTGACCAGAGGACAGCTCTCCTCTTTGCTCTGCTGGCCACACGCATGGCTCTTGGGAGAACCTCGCCCCAGAATGAAGGGACAGGGTCCTGATCTGAGATGTCAGGGTGCTGCTTGTGGTTCCCAGGAGACAAGCTCGGGGCCCTGCCACTGGGGCTTTGGAAGGACTCTGACCTCTCAGATGAGTCCTTTTGCCCATCACTGTGTTCTGGTGAGTGCTTCCCCACCGTGCCCCCCGACCCTGGTGACTGGTGAACTGGCCCCCTCCTAGAGCTTGGGCCCCACAACGAGAGAAGCCACCACAGCGAGAAGCTTGCGCACTGCAATGAAGGGTAGCCGCTGCTTGTAGCAGCTGAAGAAAGCCCATGCACAATAATGAAGACCCAGTGCAACCCAAAATAAATATTCTTAATCAATTATTTATTTATTTCTGGCTGCATCGCCCAGCTTGTGGGCTTTTAGTTCCCCCACCAGGGATTGAACGCACACCCTCGGCAGTGAAAGTGCTGGGTCCTAACCCCTGGACTACCGAGGACTTTGCTAACAGATAGTTATCATGGAATTACCTGCTGCCAGGGACTGTTTTCAATGCTCTGGCTGTCAGTGAACAAAACTGTCAGAAACCCCTAACTCCAGAGCTCCCATTCTAGCACAGAAATAGAAATCATCAGTACCAAAAATTCGTGTATTTCAAGCTGTAGACCATGGCCACAATAGAAATAATAGCAACAGCAACAATAATAACTTACTTATTGAGGGCTCACTTTGCGCCAGGCACTGTGATATTTTCCCTTCTGTCCTATTTGGTCTTTAAAAAACTGGTGGGGTGTGGCCCACTTCACATATGATGTAACTTTGATCCACTGATACAGATGCCACTGGGCTGGCCTCTGGAAGGCCCTGAACTCTGGTAGCCTCCCCTAGCTGGAGGGCTTCTCGCTCTCATCCGACCTGCCTCTCTGGCCACAGCCCGCGCCCCCTTCAAGTCACAGCTCCTCTCTGATTTCCAGCTACTGATGTCACAGGACGACAGGCCAGGGAGCCGGAGAGATGAGTTGTTAACTTCGTGCCATCTCCCCATCTTACAGAGGAGTAAGCTGAGGCCCAGAGGTCACCAGGAGGCTCTTGAGTAGGGCTGCCTGAACTCCCCAGGCCCGCTCTTTTCCCCACAGCCCCCACCCCACCCCTGGGCCTGTCCATCCTACAGAGTGTAATTCTTCAGGGAGACCTGGGTAAATGGAGGGGTTGATTTCTGGGCTCAGTCTTCCCTGACCTCCCTCTACCTGCACCCCCCACCCCCAGCCTAGGGACCCCTAGCAAGAGTCAGAGGTCCAGGTTCAGGCCTCGGGGTCTGAATTGTTGAGAAGTTTCCCAGTGATCGTGTCCACGGCCAGATGTGGGATCGAGGCCTCAGGTTGGAGTGCCTGGGAGGTCACCGCCGCCCCTCCGCTGGCTCTCTGTGGATACCATGAGCCCCCCGGGGTCCCTGTCCCCTCCTCAGGATGCCTGGCCCAGCTCTGAGAGCGCCTGCGCCTTTGATCCTGGCCCGACAGACGGAGATGTGGCCGGGTGAATTTCCATCTGCTCCTAACCCTGTAGGCTTCTGTCCAGGTTTTTGAATTGGGTCCAGGTCTCCCTGACCTTGACTCCACTGTCTCCCAGTGAATTTGTTAGTTTGTTTGGTAATAAGCGGTTTCAAGTTCAGCGTCAGCTTTCTTGGAAGGCCCCACCCCAGTGTGGCTGGAGACAGGCTGCGTGACCCCAGGTCTGGAAGAAGGAGAACTCTGTTCCCTCTCTGTGGATGTACACCAGCGAGATAGCAGATTCTGCCCCAGAAATATTAGGTTTTTGATGACATAATTTAGTAAACTTTGGGGGACATGACAACAGGGCCACACAGCTGAAAAACATAGCAACAGCTCAGTCCCCGGATCGCTCAGCCTCTGACCACTTCCAGACCACAGGCGCTAGGAATGGCAGGCACCCCGATTCTTCTCAGGAACCCCAGAACTCGAGTGAGGGCCCTGCACAGCCTCTGCTGCCGCGCGGCATCCCTGGGCAGCGGTCCCCTGCACAGGCTCCAAGCAGGCGTCTCTCTGGAGAACAGCATCCACCCACGCTCGGTGACGCTGTGAGTGTGACCGCGTTCCAGCCAGGAGCAGGGGTCCAGTTGTCCCTCTCTTGGCAGAAGGCAGCATCTCGCTTACACCCCTGTTCCCCGACTGAAGGAATAGATAGTGTAAGTGATGCATTTGGTCAACTGCAAAGCAGGATTAAAACACAAGACATGAGTAAGCTATGATGAAACCTTTCGGAATTGCAAGTGCTGCCCTTCTCACACATACCGGGCACCAGAGTAGACTTTGCTGAGTGGGAAGTGAGAAGTGGCAGGTTTGTGGACAAGCCTCATTCTCTGGGAAAACTGAGGCCCCAGGAGCTAGGGCAGGGATCGTGCCTAGGGCTACAGACGGGGCGCGTTGGCTGCAAACCAGGGTGAGAACTCAACCCCCCACCACCCCATGGCTTTCCCAGGCTTCCTGCCTCTAGAGATGTCCTTTGGGTTCTTCTTTCATTTTCTTTCTTGCCTCTGGTCTGGCTCATGCCTGAAAAAAATTCATGACATGTTTGATTCTTTTTCAAAAAAAACTGTTTTTCTGGGTAGATCTTGGTCTGGGGAGCGCTGGGTGGGGCTCAAGCACAACGCGTCCCGCTCCTGGAGGTTTCGGGAATGACCTGATTAATGCGTCTGGCGGCTGCAAGGCTATGGGCTTGGCGCTCAGAGAACCACTCTCTTTTCTTGGTGACCTTGCCTCCAGTTAAGTCAAGTGGGACGTGTCCAGGGGCCGTGCCTGCCTGAGACCAGGGAGACAGCCTGTGACTGCTCGGGCCCAGTGCGTGGTGAGGACAGAGAGGAGCTGGTGGGGCCGAGCCTGGCAGAAAGGCTGTGCCCAAGTCCAGGGACCCCGGGCGCTGTTTGGCTAAGGAAACTGTGCTGGTTGGAGGGTGCCTCGGCCCCTCCAACCCAGTCCCGGGACACCTTGGAGGCAGAGCTGGACTCCAGCCTGTCCTATGGGTCTGCAGGCAGCGTGTCATGATCATTGCTTCTAAAAGTAGAGGAACACCTGGGGGGAGAGAGGTGGTCAGGTGAAGCTCAGGTTCTAGTGTCTCCTACCCCTCATAACCTGCCACCACTAACTAGCCCAGGCTTTCAGAGTCCATCCCGAATTACCATCCTAATCGTGCCCTCACCGACACCTCTCCTGTCTCCACTCTGCCAGGAGATGCTCCATTAGCACCTATTAAGTACTGTTGTTGGGAGGTGGAGGGGAGACCAAGAGCTCAGCTCCTGGGAAAGTCTCCCATTGATCAGCTTTACAGCTTTAGCAACCCCTTCCTCCACTCCACCCCAACGTGTCTAGCCCAGAAAAAAAAAAAATGCCTCTCTGCCCTGTCGCCAGAGGCGGGGGCCTTCTGAAGGCAGGAGGATCGAGGGATGTTAGCTGCAAATAGCTGCATACATTCAGTTCAGTTCAGTTGCTCAGTCCTGTCCGACTCTTTGTGACCCCGTGGACCGCAGCATGCCAGGTCTCCCTGTCCATCACCAACTCCCGGAGTCCACCCAAACCCATGTCCATCGAGTCAGTGATGCAATCCAGCCATCTCATCCTCTGTCATCCCCGTCTCCTCCCATCTTTAATCTTTCCCAGCATCAGGGTCTTTTCCAGTGAGTCAGCTCTTCGCATCAGGTGGCCAAAGTATTGGAGTTTCAGCTTCAGCATCAGTCCTTCCAATGAATATTCAGGACTGATTTCCTTTAGGATGGACTGGTTGGGTCTCCTTGCAGTCCAAGGGACTCTCAAGAGTCTTCTCCAATGCCATAGTTCAAAAGCATCAATTCTTTG
This sequence comes from Antilocapra americana, assembly GCA_007570785.1. NCBI lineage: Eukaryota > Metazoa > Chordata > Mammalia > Artiodactyla > Antilocapridae > Antilocapra > Antilocapra americana. The sequence goes on from ML660786.1 coordinate 458,790, forward strand.
GCGCTCAGCCTTTTTTATAGTCCAACTCTCATATCCACACATGACTATTGGAAAAACCATAGCCTTGGCTAGACAGACCTTTGTTGGCAAATTAATGTCTCTGCTTTTTAATATGCTCTCTAGGTTGGTCATAACTTTCCTTCCAAGGAGCAAGCATCTTTTAATTTCGTGGCTTCATACATTAGCAGCATCTTAAAGGGAAACGATCAAGGTGTTAGTGCTTCCAAGTTCACGGCTGACAGGGTGGAAAAAAGAACAGTGTTTAGCCCTTCCCAGAACCCTTCCCAGAACCCTTCTCAATTCTCCTCTCCTCTCCTCCCAAATCTGCAGTTGCCCCTCTTTCCAAAATGGCTCTCATTGTTTAAAAAAAATCATTTGATGCTTTCTGTATATGTGAATTCTGTGTGGACTGTTTCCATGTGGTGGTTATCCATGGCTCTGCATTGGCCATGGAGCACTGAAGACGCTCTGGGAAGCCGGACTGTGGGTACCGCCAGCAGCACATGGGAGCCTCATCTGGGTACCATCAGCCCCTTGCTCCCGGAAGCTGTCTTGTTTTCTTCACCTTTTTCTTCCATAATTACATCCTCCTGCCCGCTTTGTTCCTTTACCCCCAGCACCCCAAAATTGGCTCCCACAAGGAACTGAAGGCCATTTAGAAACATTTGTGATACTGTTTGAAAGAATTCAACTCTCCCCTTAATTAAAAAAATAATTCGTATCTCAGCCCCAGTTGGAAGGGGCATGGACCCTCCTGGAACTGGTGGGAGGGGGTGGAGAGGGCTGACCTGAGGCCTCCCACGAGGTCTTTAGGTCATGTCGTCCGTCTGTCTTTTTATTGTTGTTGTTGTCATTCGGTCACTAAGTCGTGTCCTGCTCTTTGCCACCCCATGGACTGTAGCACGCTGGGCTTCCCTGTTCTTCACTATCTCCAGGAGTTTGCTCAAACTTGTGTCCTTTGAGTCGGTGATGCCATCCAGCCATCTCCTCCTCTGTCATCGCCTTCTCCTCCTGCCCTCAGTCTTTCCCAGCAGTGTTGCAATGAACATCTGTATGCATGTATCTTTCAGAATTTTGGTTTTCTCCAGGTATACAGTAGCTCTGTGTTTAGTTTTTTGGGGAACCTCATACTGTTTTCCATAGTGGCTGTGCTAATTTACATTCCCACTGACAGTGTGGGAAGCTTCCCTTTTCTCCACACCCTCTTCAGCATTTATTATTTGCAGAATTTTTGATGATGGCCATTCTGACCCGCGTGAGGTCATACCTCATTGTAGTTCTGATTTGCAGTTCTCTAATAATTAGTGAATAAACATTATTCACTAATAATAATAATAATAATAATAAATTATTATAATTATTATAATAAATAACAATAAACATTATTTCATATGTTTATTGGCCATCTGTATGTCTTCTCTGGAGAAATGTCTGTTCAAGTCTTCCACATATTTTTTGATTGGGTTTTTTTTTATATTGAACTGTATGAGCTGTTTGTATATTTTGGATATTAATCTCTTGTCCGTTGCTTCATTTGCAAATATTTTCTCTCATTCTGAGGATTGTCTTCCCATTTTGTTTATGATTTCCTTTTATTGCAAATCTACAGGAATCAAGACAATATGGTACTGGCACAAAAACAGAAATATAGATCAATGGGACAGGATAGAAAGTTAAGAGATAAACCCACACACCTATGTCCACATGATCTATGACAAAGGAGGCAAGACTATACAGTAGCAAAAAAGTCTCTTCAATAAGTGGTACTTGGAAAACTACGTGTAAGAGAATTATATTAGAACACTCCCTAACACCTACACAAATATAAACTCAAAATGGATTGAAGACCTAATTGTCAGGCCAGATACTATAAAACTCTTAGGGGAAAACACAGGCAGAGCATTCTTTGACATAAATTAAGGCAAGATCTTTTTTGACCCACCGCCTAGAGTAATGAAAATAAAAACAAAAATAAACAAATGGGACATAATTAAACTTAAAAGCTTTTGTGCAGCAAAGGAGCTCATATTTATTTTTAAAAGGACTCTCTCACTCCTGGACCAAAAGTCCTATGTAATTATGAGGTATTGTGGCTGGTGCTGTTGCCGACTGAAGGATCTGGAATTAAATCTATTTTAGCTTCTCCTGTTAGAGTCAGGACGGCCTGATCTCTGGATGTACGTGAAGTGCTGTTTTTAACATTTCACAGACAAGACTTGGGCACTCCAACTGGGGCTGCAGATTTAGAGCTAAGTTATTATGATATTAAGTGTCTCTCAGGGAGACAAAGAAGCATAAGTAAGAAACTTTCTGAGAGCAGCTGTTGGGGGTTGAACTGAACCATCTGGGGTGTTCGAGCCCTGGCCCCCAGCACCTCAGAACTTGGCCTTGTTTGGAAATAAGGTCTTTGCGGATATAATCAGTCAAGGTGAGGTCAAGGTGGAGCAGGGTGGGCCCCTAATCCGATATGAGTGTGTCCTTATAAAAGGCAAGACTTGGAGACAGGGCAGGTGGCGTGTGAGGATGGAAGCAGAGATGGGGGTGATTCGTCAGTAAGCCAAGGACCAGGGAAGATTGGAGAGGCCTCCAGAGGCTAGGAGGCCCGGACCAGCTCCTCCCTGAGGCTCAGAAGGAAGTAACCCTGCCGACACCTCAGTCCTGGGTTCCTGCCTTTAGAGCTGGGACAGCTGAGTTTCCACTGTTTGAAGCCACCATCATGGTCAGTTCTAGAATATTTTCATCTCCCCATTTTGAAACCCGTTTTATATATACACATATATGTATATTTGCTCAGTCACTCAGTCATGTCTGACTCTCTGCTTGGTGGACTGTAGCCCACCAGGCTCCTCTGTCCTTGGGATTTCCCAGGCAAGAGTACTGGAGTGTGCCATTTCCTCCTGCAGGGGATTTTCCTGACCCAGGGATCAAACCCGAGCCTCTTGTGTCTCCTGGATTGGCAGGCGGATTCTTTACCACTCGCGCCACAGACAGGCCTCAGGGCCTTTGCATGCGTAGTCTCTCTGCTGGAAAACCCATTCCTGAAAGAATCCGCACGATGAAGTGAACAGATCCAGTCTCTGACTGAAAGGGAAGGAAAATCCTCCCCCTGCTGCTCCCACAATCACAGCTCGTGTCCCCGAATGCCCTCCCGCCAACTCCCTCCTTCATCTTGGTTTCCTGTTTCTCCTTTGCTCACTACCTGATCTGTTCGTTCAGTGCCTCCCCAATTGGCTCCAGGGTCTGCAGCCGGATGGGTGGTGTGTGGCCCGCTCTTCTCTTGCGCTGGACTGAGCTGTGTGCTGGGGCTGGTTACGGGCGAGCGGGCACAGAGGCCGCAGCTCCACGTGAGAAGGCGCCTGAGCACCTAACACGATCGCTGGTGCACCTAACACGATTAGTGGCTCTAGAGTGCTCGGGTGCACAGGAACGCGCTTCTGGCTAGGTGTCCCCAGGTCTCCCTCCGGGAGGCTCGTACCGGCTGCACGGCCCACAGTGGCCGATGGGAGTGCCTGTTTTTCTTCAGCCTGCTGACACCGTGCGGGTGTACCTCTTCGCTTTTTCCAGCCTGGGAGGTGAGAGATGGTCTCAGCATTGTTGCTGGTGGTGTAGTTTGGTTGGCCTTAATATGCCTTCTCTCTCCCTCTAAAAAAAAGCTTTATTGAGATAACAGCAAAAAGTCACCCATTTAAAGTGCACAATTCAGAGTTGTGCAGCCACCACAGTCAATTCTAGAATATGCTCATCTCCCCCCAAGAGAAACCCCCCTACCCTTTATCTCTTCTCTGTACCCCGCTCCCTGCCTCCCACCCCCAGCCCTGAGCAACTCTGTCTCTACAGATTTCTCTCTTCTGGACTTTCAGGTAAATGGAAGCATACAACGTGTGGTCTCTTGTGACTGGTTTCTTTCCCTTACAATAATGTTTCTGAGGTTCATCCATGTTCTAGTACAGTCGTCCCTCGGTTTCTCTGGGGGGACTAGTTGCAGGACCCCCTTCCAATACCAGAATCTTTGGATGCTCAAGCCTTGTATAAAATGGCGCAGTGTTTGCATCCACCCGACGCTCATCTTCCTGGATACTGGAGATGAGGCTTCTGGTACGTACTATGACATAAATGAAGATGCAAATTCAAATTTTGCTTTCTGGAACTTAAACTTTTTTCCAAATAATTTTGAGCTGTCACTGGTTTGATTTGTGACTGTGCGACTGGTGGATGGGGAGGGCCAACTGTATGTGTCTGTATTGCTTTCCTTTTGTGGCTGATCAGCACTCCAGTGCGTGGATGATCGTACATCATTCTGCTTATCCCTCCATCAGCCGAGGGACATTCGAGTTGTTTTCAGCTTCCGGCCATTAGGGATGTTGCTGCCATAAACATCCATGTTTGAGTTTCTGTGATACTGTTGTTCAGTTTCTCAGTCCTGTCCAACTCTTTGTGACCTGCAGCATGCCAGGCTTCCCTGTCCTTCACCGTCTCCGAGAGTTTGCTCAAATTCATGTCCGCTGAGTCGGTGATGCCATCTAAACATCTCATCCTCTGTTGCCCTCTTCTCCTCCCACCCTCAATCTTTCCCAACATCAGGTATCCAGTGAGTCAGCTCTTCGTGTAAGGTGGCCACGGTATTGGAGCTTCAGCTTCGGCATCAGTCCTTCCAGTGAATATTCTGTGTGGACTTACTTTTCATTTCTCTTGGATGTATACCCAGGGATGGAATCGCTGTTCATCTAGTCACCGTGGGCTTACCGTCTTATATCCCACCAGCCGTGTGTGTTGGTATCTGTCTGTCCGTCTTAGTGGGTAAGAAGAGACATCTTATTGTGGCTTTGACTTGCATTTCTCTAATGACTAGTGTTAAGCATCTTGTCATATGCTATTTAGACGTTTGTAAATCTTCCTTGGAGAAATGTCTGTTCATATTCTTTGCCTTTTTAAGGTTGGGATGTCTGTTTATTATTGAATTTAAGAGTTCTTTATATATTCAGGATATAAGTCTCTTATCAGACATATGATTTGCAAATATCTTCTCCCATTCTGTAGGTTGTCTCTTCACTTTTTTAGTGTTTTTTTTTTGAAGCAGGCAAGTTTTTAATTTTGATGAAATCGGATTCTGTTTTTTCTTTTGTTACCTATACTTTCGGTATCTTATCTACCTCAGAACACATCAGAGCACCCCAAGTGACTTATGTATTGGTAGTTTTGTATTAATATTTTAATGAAGTCAAAAACCCTGAAGGGAGGGGGAAAGAGATAAGGCCATTGTTGGATGTAAGTTTCCTAAATCTACAGAAATTCCTTTCTTTCCCTCATATTTGCTTTCCCATATTTCCTAGCATTGTTTCCTCAGGGAGATGGGTTTTTGGTTCATTCTTTTTTTTTTTTCCATGCATTGAACTAGATGAGGTGGTTGGATGGCATCACCGACTTGACGTACATGAGTTTGAGCAAACTCCAGGAGATAGTGAAGGACAGGGAAGCCTGGCATGCTGCAGTCCCTGGGACGACAGAGTCAGATACGACTGAGCGACTGAACACAAGCTCATTTTTTCAGCAAGCCTTTGCTTGGCATTTCCCGCGTATCAGGATCTGGATTAGATGAATGAAGGGGCAGCGCCACTCTCCGAGACCGCCACCCAGGCGGTCTTGATGTTGTCCGGGACTTGATGCTCACCCCAGTGCCCAATCGAGACCCCTGAGATGCAGGTCTTCCTCACAAGAGCGTGGACACGGGGTTGCACTCATTCCGGGCTCAGGCCTCCTCCTGGGCAGCGGGTGCTGGTGGCTCCTTGTTGAATGAGTTGATGACGCCCAGAGCCCCGGGATCCACTGAGATTCCGCCTCTGTTCCAACGTGAGCTTGGAACTCAACATCGACCCGCGTTGTTACTCCTGCATTTTCTGGGCGGGATGCCCGGAGAGGGAAGCGGGATGAGGCAGGTCCGTCACATCTGTTTCAGAACTGGAACCCAGCACAGCCCAAGGCTCGTCCGAGGAACTGCCGCACTGACCTTGTCTGCCCTGGGGTCCCCGGGAGCCCCCCTGGGGCCGCCCACAGAGCCAAGCAGTGGCTGGCGTGACAGCCGCTCTGGAAGAGGCGACAGCCATGCAGGTTCCACGAAGGCCCTCTTAGGACATTTCTCTTGGAATGTGTGCTCAGGAAAGCTGAGTGTCTATCTAGGACCTGGTTTCTTTGCTATGTAAAATGAACAACCTGTAACCCATTGTGGTTCATTTTTCTTGGTCTGCAGCAGTGATTCTCAGCCTTGGCTGCTCATTAGACTCACCCGTTGTTGTTTAATTGCTAAGTCTTGTCTGACTTTTTGCAGCCCCACCGACTGTAGCTCTCCAGGCTCCTCTGCTCTGTCCATGGAATTCTCCAGGCAACAATACTGGAGTGGGTTGCCATTTCCTTCTCCAGGGGATCTCCAGCATTGCAGGTGGATTCTTCACTGTGTCCCAGGGAAGTCCCGGGACATTTAAACTCCCAGGACGCAGCTGCAGTAATTTAAATCCATTAAATTAGAAACTCTGAGATTGGACATTGGGGTTTTGTTGGTTTTTAATTCCCCTGCTGACGTGCATCTGAGATTGAGAGCCAGTGGCTACAGGATGTTTGGAACCAGAAGTCCCACTTGACTTTAGTTCTCTCCTGCACACCTACTTTCTCTATTTCTCTGGCTTTAGTTTTCCATCTTAGATTGTTTCTCATCCTGATGTCTCTTGGCCAGTGGACAAGGAAGTTGACCTTTGACTGAAATATGCCCTTTCCTGGCTGTGGGCTCTGCCAAGATGCACATTTGTGATGTTAGGAAAACACGCTCTGCTGAATGGATGAGTGAATACAGTAATTAAAAAGCAGGAGACTAAATGGAGTTGCAGTGAGGTTTTATCTCCAAAGTGGCGTTTTATGAAAAGCAGGTTTGATTAGAAGAAGAGGAAGAGGTACATGGAGAAAATGTAAGAAAATTCACATTATGAAAACCCTCAAGGGGCTTCTAGACATCTGCCGTATATTCGGGGATGTGACGACTCCTGGTATTTATGTTTAATTTCATCTTAAAAGTTTTATTTTCACTTATAGCAATTACTTTTTCTTTTTAAAAAAAATCATTTTTTCTTTGAAGTTGAAGTGCTTGTTCTTTATTTTTTTTAATGTCTTTTTGTTGTGGGCCTTTTTTATTTTTTTTAAGTCTTTACTGGATTTGTTACAGTATTGCTTCTGTTTTATGTTTTGGTTTTCTGGCCTGAGGTATGTGTGATCTTAGCTCCCTGACCAGGGATGGAACCTGCATTTCCTACATGTAAGGTGAAGTCTTAACCACTGGATTGCTAGGGAAGTCCCTATGTTTTCTTGATAAACATAAATCACTAGCTTTCTTCTTATTCAGTGATTGTTGCTGTTCAGTCATGTTGGACTCTTTAAGACCCATGAACCACAGCACGCCAGGCTTCCCTGTCCTCCGCTATCTCATGGAGTCTGCTCAAACTCCTGTCCATTAAGTCAGTGATGCCATCCAACCATCTCATCCTCTCTCGTCCCCTTCTCCTCCTGCCCTCAATCTTTCCCAGCATCAGGGTCTTTCCCAATGAATCGGCTCTTATCAGGTGGCCAGAGTACTGGAGCTTCAGCTTCAGCATCAGTCCTTCCAATGAGTATTCAGGACTGATTTCCTTTAGGATTGACCAGTTGGATCTCCTTGTACTCCACGGAACTCTCAAGAGCTTTTCCGACACCGCAGTTCAAAAGCAGTTCTTCAGCGCTCGGCCTTCTTTATAGTCCAATTCTCACACTGATACATGACTGCTAGAAAAACCATAGCTTTGACTATATGGACTTTTGTTGGCAAAGTAATGTCTCTGCTTTTTAATACACTGCCTAGGTTGGTCATAGCTTTTCTTCCAAGGAGCCAGCGTCTTTTAATTTCATGGCTGCAGTCACTATCCGAAGTGATTTTAGAGCCCAAGAAAATAAAGTCTGTCACTGTTTCCATTGTTTCCCCATCTATTTGCCATGAAGTGACTGGACCGGATGCCATGATCTTAGTTTTTTGAAAGTTGTTTTAAGCCAGCTTTTTCACTTTTCTCTTTCACCTTCATCAAGAGGATCTTTAATTCCTCTTTGTTTTCTGCCATAAGGGTGGTGTCATTTGCTTATTGAAGGTGATTGATATTTCTCCCGGCAGTCCTGATTCCAGCTTGTGCTTCATCCAGCCTGGCATTTCACATGATGTACTCTGCATATAAGTTAAATAAGCAGGGTGACAATATGCAGCCTTGACATACTCCTTTCCTGATTGGGAACCAGTTCGTTGTCCCATGTCTGATTGCTTCCTGACTTGCATTCAGGTTTCTCAGGAGGCAGATAAGGTGGTCTGGTATTCCCATCTATTGAAGCATTTTCCACAGTTTGTTGTGATCCACAGTCAAAGGCTTCCGCTTAGTCAATGAAGCAGAAGTAGATGTTTTTCTGGAATTCTCTCGCTTTTTCGATGGGGTAAATTTTTACATTAGAAATGAAACAGAAAGAGAGGAAGGGAAAATGAAAGGGGATTTCCTTAGCTACCAAAGATCTGGGAAATGGAAAGAGGAGATGGGTGAAATGAATGGATCTGGAAGAGGGGAGAGACAGAGAGGAGGGCGTGGATGGGTGTGGAGCCAAAGCCAGGGTGGTGGACGCAGTGATGTGCACAGGCCCTCACAGGGCGGGGGAGGAAGGTGGAGGGCAGCAGGAGAGGTCACCTACCTTTTAGGGTGACCAGCTGTCCTGATTTGCCTGGGACAGAGGGGTTTCTAGAGATGTGTGACTATGTGTTTTAAAATCAGGACAGTTCTTCTGGGCAAACCAAGGCTGGCTGGGCATCCTCACTGTTGGCTGAGCACCTACTGGTTGCCTGGTTACGAATTTTTGTTTGGTGGCATTGGGGACAGGAAGGGGCAGTGCAGGAAGTATGACCTGGTTTCTAGTGACATGGATTTGAAGCTCCAGTGTTTACAGTTCTGGGCACACCTTTACCTAATCCATTGGTTCTTGGGGAAGGATGGGGAGCAAAACCATCATGGGGAGCATGGTGTGTGAAGGAATGGGGCTCTGGAGGAGATCCACAGAGAGAGCCGGGTGGGAAGCATCCTGTTCCAAGGCAGCAGGCTTAGGCCTTTATTGGTTTATTTGTTGTTATTTATATTTTCTGGTTTTTTGGCTGGCCTGCGGAATCTTAGTTCCCCAACCGGGGATCAAACCCATGTCCTCCCACAGTGGAAGCACAGAGTCTTAACCACTTGGACCACCAGGGGAATCCCAGCTCTTGGGCATTTTAGACAAAAATTCTGTCTCGAACGTGTTTCTCCCCTAGACCAGGCCTTGCTTGAAGGATGGACTTCATCTTTTCCCTTTGTGTCTTCCTCACCTGTATGCCTGGTACACAGGTGTCCAGTGTGTCCTTGTTGAGCTCAGTCCAGCTGAGTGGAGATCTGACACAGACATTAAGGGTTATGGGTAGTTATAAAAGGATCGGCGTAAGCTTGCTTAGGATATCACTGAGGGGCTTCCCTGGTGGCTCAGTGGTAAACAACTGCCTACCAACACAGGAGACATGGGCTCAGTCCTTGGTCCAGGAAGATCCCACATGCTATGGAGCAACTAAGCCCAGTGTGCCACAGCTACTGAGTCTGTGCTCTGGATCCCGGGACCTGCAACTGCTGAAGCCCGCACATCCTAGAGTCCGTGCTCTGCAACGAGAGAAGCCACCACACTTGAAACCCTCCCACCACAACTAGAGAATAGTCCTTGCAAAGATCCCTAGCAGCCACGAAGGCCCAACAGAGCCAAAGATAAATAATTTTTAAGAAGACGTCATTGAGGATACAACACAGTATTAACACGCAGAGAATAGCGTGAAACGGATTTGTTGAAGAAAACCAAAGCATCGTGTTGTGTTTGGGTCAGGGCTTGCTCTCAGAGGACCCCTCAGTCCCAGTGGATTCAGATAGCACAGCAGGGCAAGCAAGCCACACAAACCACTTGAAAGCACAGTCATCTACTGAGGTTTTATAGGGATCAAGAATAGACGCAGAAAAAGAGAGTGTGTCTGCTGAATACTCCGGAGTGACACGTGACTCCAGCCCCAGCCCTGAGCCACAGCAGACGTGCGTTTCCCTCCCATCCCTGCATCCAGCACGGGCAGCTGTGGCTTCCAGTTTGTTCTGGGAACCCAGGTGGAAGACGCGGTTCCTGTCTGAGAGTCCTTGTCGTCAGAGGGATGAGGGGCTATCAGAACTCAGGACAGCTCCTGAAACTTCCCTGGGGAGGGACACAGCAGCGTTTCTGGGCAAGGCAAGCCGCACGGCTGGCCTGCTGTCCCTGGTGGGGGCTCCGCAGGGAGGCGGCTGGGATGTTAGCACGGTCCGGTCACAATTTAGAAAACACTGCCCGTGCATTATGAGTAGCACTCTCTGCCTTCGGATACTGGTCTTCTGACGTCACACGCTTGTCTACGATCCATTTCACACACCTGATGCAACACAACCAGTGTAACCCAAGCATGTGTACCTTCTCAGAATTTGGACGTCGGGTTGCAGCCTCAGTGATACACAGCGGGAAGCCAACTAGGACACAGTGCAGCCTGTATTGGGTGCTTTGACCCTCGCCTGTTAACAAAGCTTCCATCCCAGAAGTTTTCTCAGTCTTAGAATATTATAAAGATTCAAGATTGAGGGCCGTTTACTGCACTGCCCATGAATAACCAAAATCTAAATGACTGTTGCTTTGTTGCTGCTGTTCAGTTGCTCAGTCTGACTCCTTGTGATCCCATGGGCTGCCGCAGGCCAGACTCCTCTGTCCTCCACTATCTCCAGGGTTTGCTCACAATCACGTCCACTGAGTCGGTGATGCCATCCAACCATCTCATCCTCCGCCGCGTAGTTTGCCTTCAGTCGAGTGATTGCCGCTTAGTTTGCATTAAGTCAACACTAGATTCCTTCTTACAAGGGAAACTCAGATTTCTGACTTCGTATTTCCTCTCTCGGGGACTTGGTGACCAGGAGGGCTCCTGAGCAGCTGGCGTCTTCCTCTGTTTGTGTGCCCATCTTCACAGTGAGGTGCTGGACTGCACCACAGGCCCTTAATTAGGTTGTGTGTCAGCCACCCCGTTCTCAGCCCCAGACATTCCAATTCAGCGATTCTAGAGGGGCCCTGGACAGCCATGTGTTGAGAAGGCGCCCCTGGGGACCCCGATGTGCCCTCTGGGGTAGGAGCCGTTAGACCAGGGACTTAGCTAGGGGTGGGCTCCACCTCCCTTCCAGCCCCCACCCCACAGTGGGAGGGGGTCTCCGGGCTCAACCTGGGGACGGGGAGGGGGCCGGACCACAGCATTAGGCTGAGGAAGGCTTGAGAACCAGATCGAGGGTGTCATTTCTTCCCAGCGCCCTCCCCAGGCTTGCGTGTTGCTGAGGCATGAGGTTTCCCGGGAGACAAGGCCTGTGAGGGTCTGGAGGCCGAGGCGCCATCGCCTTGGGGTCCGCTTTCCTGTCTACACGGAGGGGTCTGTGTTTACCACGTGCCTGGCACATGGCAGGGGAGGTGATTGCAGACGGAGGCCAGACTGAGCCTCACGGTTCATGGCATACAACCTGCAAGGGCAGCCCCTGCTCCCGGCTGCCCCCGGCCCCCGCAGCACCCGGTCACTAAGCCTTATGATGACGTTGGGCCCTCGATGTGTGACCTCCTCCCTCCTCGTGAGCAGAGCCAACGGGCGGTGGGGAGACTGCCGTGGGTTCCAGTCTCACGGCAGCTTGGGGTTGGGTCCCCAGCCCCCCATCTCAGGGAGTGGACGGTGAGCTGGGTGGTCAGGACCTTGAGGGTGGTGGTCGGGCTCCTTCCTAGAGAAGGTGGAAGATGAGAAGTCTCTGGAAACAAGAGCAGGTTTAGAAGCTAAGTGTGAGGCAGGAGGCAGAAGAATCCAATCAAAGCTGTCATTGTTTGTGCTGTTTAATTCACAGGACCCAGCACTAGCCTACTTCATGTAGAGAGCTTTTTTGTCAACTGCTGGAAAGAGCAGCACTTTGGGGAATTCAGTGAAAGGGCCCCCCTCCAGGGCTGACCTGCCCCAGTGTCCCCGACTCCACCTATGTATTAAATGACACATGGCCACCCACTCCGGTATTCTTGCCTCTAGAATCCCCATGGACAGAGGAGCCTGGAGGGCTACGATCCATGGGATCACAGAGTCAGACATGACTGAGCAACTAAGCACTTAGTAACGGTGACTCGTCCTCAAGGCATGAGAAGTGGGCTGATAGTAAAGCCACTGGTGCCAGGCCCGCACACGTGTGGTCACTGAGTCATCAGTTGGCCCTGGGGCTGCAATTGTGTCTTTATAAAGGAAGGGACTCTGGGCCAGGTTAGGTAGGAGGTTAAGTAACTCACTTAAGGTCACAGAACCAGGGAGTGGGGAATAGATCCGAGATCCGATCCCGAGGCCAGTGGGTCCCCACACCTCCCCTCCCCTCTCCACCCCCTCTCCCGTCCATCCCCCTGACCCTGCAGTATAATGCTGACCTGTGTAAATAGCTGAGTTATGTTCTGTTTGAGAAGATAAGGAATTCAGTCAAAGGGACCACAGGGTGAATGATTCCGTTTATAAGAAGTGTTCAGGGATTTCCCTGGTTATCCAGTGGTTAAGACACTCCACTCCCAATGCAGAATGTTCAGTCCCTGGTCAGGAAACTGGGTCCTGCATGCTACAACTAAAAAAGAAAAAAAGATACCTAACACAGCAATGAAGATCCCACATGCCGCAACTAAGACTTGGCACGGCCAATAAGAAGGAGTGGGGGCACTTAGGTGCCCAGTAATTGACCATTAAAAAAAAAAGAAGTGTTCCCAAGTAGCGAGTCCACAGATACCCAGCGTAGATGCATGGTTGCTGTGGGCTGGGGAAGGAGAGGGATATGGGGAGCGACCCTTAGTAGACACGAGGCTTCTTTTGGGGGTGATGAAAATGCTTTAACACTGATTGTGGTGGTGGTTACACAGGTGTGTGAAACACTTGAGACCATTTATTGTGCACATAATTGGGTGATTTGTGTGGTATGTGAATTCTGTGTTAATAAAGCTGTGAAAAAATGAAAAAGCAAGTGGGTGAGTGTCCTGGGGCTGCCGTAACAAAGCATCACAAATCAGGGGGCTCGGAACTGCAGACCTTTGTTGTCTCCCAGATCTGGGGTGGGAAGTCTGAAATCAGGGTGTGGGCAGGCCATGCTAGGGGTGGGCAAGACCATGTCAGGGAATGTCTGTTTTAGACTCCAGTCCTAGGTTCATAGCTGGTTATCTTCCCTCTCTTTACACGTCTGTGTGGTTGCATGCTCATTTGCTTCAGTTGCGTTCAGCTCTTCTGCAACCCCATGGACTGTTGCCCGCCTGGCTCCTCTGTCCGTGGGTTTCCCTAGGCAAGAATACTGGCGTGGGTAGCCATGCCCTCCTCCAGGGGATCTTCTAGATCCAGGGATTGAACCTGCATCTTTTGCAACTCCTGCATCGCAGCTGGATTATTTTTCACTGAGCCACACAGAAGCCTTACATGTCTGTATCTGTGTTCAGATTTCCCTTTTTATAAGGACGCCATCGTATGGAACTCGGGTCCACCCTAGTGCTCTCACTTTAACTTCTGTAAAGATTCCTTCTGTAAAGACCCTATTTCCTAATAAGGTCATGGTCTACGGTCCTGGGGGTCAAGGCTCCCACACATCTTTGAGGGGTATGAAACTCAGTTCCATATTATACATTCCAAGAGACTTCTTTTCAGTTCAGTTCATTTCAGTTCAGTTGCTCAGTCGTGTCTGACTCTTTGCGACCCCATGGACTGCAGCACGCCAGGCCTCCCTGTCCATCCCCAACTCCTGGAGTTTACTCAAGCTCATGTCCATTGAGTTGGTGATGCCATCTGACCATACTCTTTCATCCTCTTCTCTTCCTGCCGTCAGTCTTGCCCAGCATCAGGGTCTTTTCCAGTGAGTCAGCTCTTCACATAAGATGGCCAAAGTATTAGAGGAGATCAGTCCTTCCAATGAACATTCCGGACTGATTTCCTTTAGGATGGATTGGTTGGATCTTCTTGCAGTCCAAGGGACTCTCAAGACTCTTCTCCAGCACCACAGTTCAAAAGCATCAATTCTTCGGTGCTCAGTTTTCTTTATAGTCCAACTCTCACATCCATACATGACTAATGGAAAAACCACAGCCTTGACTAGATGAACCTTTGTTGGCAAAGTAATGTCTCTGCTTTTTAATATGCTGTCTAGGTTGGTCATATCTTCCCTTCCAAGGAGTAAGCATCTTTTAATTTCATGGCTGCAGTTACCATCTGCAGTGATTTTGGAGCCTCCAAAAATAAAGTCAGCCACTGTTTCCACTATTTCCCCATTTATTTTCCATAAAGTGATAGAACTGGATGCCATGATCTTTGTCTTCTGAATGTTGAGCTTTAAATCAACTGTTTCACTTTCCTCTTTCACTTTCATCAAGAGGCTCTTTAATCCTTCTTCACTTTCTGCTGTAAGGGTGGTGTCATCTGACTTCTTTTAAAAGTGTTAAATGTGTTCTAAGTTTCAGCCCAAGTTTTATTGTTTTAGTTTTAGTGTTTATTCCATTTTTAGCAAAATTAATTGACAGGGAATCTTTGTAGCCAACAAAACTGAGTACACAAACCTTTCTGTTCCTTCATCTTTCATAGGGATGCCTGCAAGCAGGGGCCCGGGGGCGGGGAGACGTAGGATAGCAGCATCTGTTTAAAAGGATGAGGAAGGACATAGGGAGATGAGCCCAGCTTGTCTAAGAGAAGACGTGTTGAGGACCACGGTGACAGAGGGCAGCCTGGACAAAAAAGTTGTTTTGTGCCCAAGGGGATTTGTGTTGGATTCAATTAAATCGGGAAGACGGGGGCCTGTTTAGCACCAGCCTGGCCTTTCACCACCACCCGAGCAGCCCAGACCATCTGTTCGGCAGTGCCTTTGAGACAGTTTGAGGTCACAGGCTTCTAGAACTGGAACACCTGCCTGAGTCTAGCCAAGCTCAGCCTGTCAGTCCCTTGACTGTGGATGAGCCAAGTCTGGCTTCCGACTTCAGTGGAAGATCTAGTTGCTAGAGCCTTCCAGAGCCTTGGCAGCATGTCCAGGGACCAAGAAGTGTTAGTCGCTCAGCTGGGTCCTACTCTTTGCAACCCCATGGACTGTAGCCTGCCAGGGTCCTCTGTCCTTGGGGATTCTCCAGGCAAGAATACTGGAGTGGGTTGCCATTTCCTCCTCCGGTCCAGGGACCAAAGAGGGAGCCTGACCAAATGCCAGAACCCTCCAGGGCCTCTGTTCACTTGATGCTTCTTATCTCTCCATCTCAGCCTTGCTCCTTGCATGAAGCTCTTCTGTTATGACTTTCTTCCAAAGCAGCCACTTCCTTCTGGACACTACTATGGTGGCCACTGTCTACACTGCATGAGATACTGCAGCGACCCTCAGTCTGCTTAGTCCTTGTCTCCACGACCTTCCTCCTGGCCAGGACTAAAGTCCACGAGGTTGGAGAATCTCGTCTTCTACTTGTCTTGGGTCCCAGAAACCCAGTCTGAGGCTGACATGTGTTTGAGGGTCCTCAGGATACTTATTGTGAGGGGGGCCCTCCGAGAGATGGAGCTAGAGCTGTGGTGGACAGTGGAGACCCCCTGCAAATGGAGGGTCCTTCACAAGCCCATCTTGTGTGTTTAACTGCAGAGTCAGAGAGGAACACGGGTGCTTCTTAACAACATGCTGCTCCCATGAAGATGAGCGCTCTGACCTCCCAGACGGCAGCCCCCCCCACGTCTCAGATCTGAGGAGCTTCCTCCTGGGTCAACAGTGACCTTGATGAAACATTCAGGTGGAGACTTGCTGTGTTCTCCCCTGGAGCCTCGGCTCGGGATGCAGGCAGGAGGAGCCTGCAGCAGCCTGGGAGGCAGAGCCTCTGTGGCCGGCGAGGGTGGAGGCAGGCTCTGAGAAGACGCCGTGAGCCCGAGAGGCCCGTGTCAGCTGTGACGGGCAAGCGCCTAAGCCTGTGTCGCCTGTTTACCCCCAGCCCATCCGTGCTCCTTTCGTGTGCCTCGTCCTTTCCGGCTGCCAGCAGGAATGGCAGACCCTCCCCTGCCTACGCTGCCCTCTGCCCTTGCACACCTGCGCTTGTCTGGACCGAGGTTAGGGGAGAGGCCACCGTGGGGCCGTGTGAACAAACCCAGCGTTCCAGCAGGTGGGGCTGAGCTCCTCCTTGGCAGGTGTGGGGGTCAAAGTCCAGAGCACCCAAGTCCTAGGCCTGGGCCTCTGGGCACCCAGCCACGGGGCCTCGCCCGTCACTGCCCAGTGGGGGCAAGTGACTTGCAGCTCACACCAGTGCGTGGCGTGTGTGTGCATGGTGTGTGTGTGTCAGTCTGTCAGTCATGTCCGACTCTTTGTGACCCCATGAACTGTGTCCCGCCAAGCTCCTCTCCCCATGGGATTCTCCAGGCCAGAATACCTGAGTGGGTTGCCATTCCCTTCTCCAGGGCATCTTCCCGACCCAGGAATTGAACCTGGGTGTCCTGCTTTGCAGGCAGATTCTTTACCATCTGAGCCACCAGGGAAGCCCAGAGCTCACACACGTTATTAGTTAGCAAGCAGTGTAACCCGTGTGTGTGTGTGTGTGTGTGTCTGGTCAGTGTGCTTCCTTGGAGGAGGAGCTCAAGAACCCTGCTCAACGTTCACAGCTTGGGGGAGCATTGTCCCCCTGCGGGGCTCCAGGTGTGAGTCTCTAAAGACCTTCAAGAGTCCAGGATGAGGCTGTGAAAGATGGAGAAACTGTTACCCTTTGGGGTTGGGATTGGTTTGTTTCTGGTTCCTCTCCATTAAGATCAGGGCATGAGATCCCGCTGATTCCAAATGTCTTTGCAGTTCAGGAGTTCTAGAACTGCTAGTTCTACCTGGATGGAAGAATTGAGGGAGTGGCTGAGTGGCAGAGGGCTCTGAGCCAGTTTGGCTGCTTAGGAAACACCCGGGGACTTTGATAAATATCAGTGGTCTCTGGTACTAGAGGTGAGTGAGGCCACGTGTTCCCCCACGACCCCCATCCCGGCAGCCTCAGTGCCGGGTGATATGTTACAATGAGAGGAAATCTTAGATCCAAGTTTGCTAAACGGTTACAGATGGTTAGGAACAACCTGCGGAAGCTCAGAGGCAGTCCTGCTGCCCTTCAGTAGATTCGCTCTGAGCAGAACTCAGGGGTGTCCTTGGGGCGGGACTGGCCGACCTAACAGCAGAGTTCAAGCATCCAAGGCACAGGATGTGGGCATCGGGCCTCGAGGGCTGCGGTGGGTGTGTGGGGGGTGGCGGGGGGCTGGCTGGATTCTCTGACTGCTTCTCTCCAGGCTGCTGCAGCCCACGCCGGCCTCCTGAGCCAGCACTCACATTGACACCACTCATTTTGCCAGTGAGAAGGAGCTTTAACCCTCCTTGAGCTGATTAGTATGTCCTCTGTTATAGGTGTCATTAAAGATGTTCCAGGTCCCAAGTGGCCCTCTTCTGCATGTTGATTCCTAATTGGGATATTTTATTTTATTTTTTTAAGTAGAGTTTATTTACAGTGTTTCAGTTGTGCAATGAAGTAGTTGTTGTTCAGCTGCTAAGTCATGTCCAACTCTTTGTGACTCCATGGACTATAAACCCACCAGGTCCCTCTGTCGATGGGATTTCCCAGGCAAGAATACTGCAGGGGGTTGCCATTTCTTTCTCCAACAAAGTGATTCAGATATAGGTAAATATAGGTAGATATATGTATTCTTTTTCAGATTCTTTCCATTATAGGTTGTTATGAGATAACTGAGTATATCATAGTCCCTGTGCTATACAGTAGGTCCTTCTTGTTCATCTATTTTATATACAGCAGTTTTTATCTGTTCATCCCAAATTCTCTGTTTATCCCTCCTCCTTTGGTAACCATTAAGTTTGTGTTCTATGTCTGTGGGTCTATTTCTGTTTTGTAAATAAGTTCATTTGTGCAATTTTTTTTAAAGATTCCACCTATAAATGATATCATATATTTGTCTTTCTCTGTCTGACTTACTTTACTTAGTAGGATAATCTCTAGGTCCATTCCATGTAGCTGCAAATGGCATTATTTCATCCTTTTTATGGATGAGTAATTCCATTACATATATATACTGAATCTTCTTTATCCATTCATCTGGTGATGGACGTTTAAGTTGTCTCCATGTCTTGGCTATTGTACATAGTGCTGCTGTGAACATTGGGGTGCATGTATTGTTTCAAATTAGAGCTTTCATCTTTTCTAGATACATATCCGGAAGTGGGATCGCTGAATCATATGGTAGCTCTGGTTTTTTGAGAAGGCACCTCACTGTTCTCCATAGTGGCTCCATCAATTGACATTCCCGCCAACAGTGTGGGGGGCTTCCCCGGTGGCTGTCGGGAAGATCCCCTGGAGGAGGACATGGCAACACAGCCCAGTATTCCTGCCTGGAGAATCCCAGGGACAGAGGAGCGGGTGGGCTGCAGTCCCTGGAGTTGCAGAGTCGGACACGACTGAGTGGCTTGGCACACCTGCAACAGTGTGGAAGAGTTCTCTCCCCACACCTTCCCCGGCATTTATCATTTGTAGACATTTTGATGGTGGTCAGTCTGGCTGGTGTGAGGTGGCACCTTACTGTAGTTTTGACTTGCTTTTCTCAAATGATTAGCAATGTTGAGCATCTTTTCAGGTACCTCTTGGCCATCTGTATGTCTTTTTTAGAGAAATATCTCTTTAGGTCTTCTGCCCATTTTTTGATTGGCAAGCTGGGAAGCCACCAAACTGCCCTAACGTATTGCATAGTGGGGAGATGCGGGAGCGCTGGCCACAAGCTGTGTGTAGAAATGGGATTCCAAAGTCAGATGTCACAGCACTTACATCCCTGCTTTATCTGGAACATCTCAGATGTCATTGCCAGCAGATGGCCAAGCCAATCCCAAGCTAATACCATGCCGCGCCAGTGGATGGCTAAGCCAACGCCAAGCCATCACCACGCCATGCCAGTGGATGGACAAGCTAGTGCATTCCTACACCATGCTATGCCAGTGCCATGCTATGCCAGTGGATGGCCCAGCCAACACCAGGCCTTGCCCCCTCGTCTGGCCCCCCAGCTTCCAAGTGAAATACAAGTGTGGTTAGTGCAGCCAGGAGCCAGGCCCTTGGCCGAGATTGGACCTTTTTTTCTTTTTAAGCGTTTTGATCAACGGACTGATTTTTGGCCGTGCTGGGTCTTTGTTGCTGCACAAGCTTTCTCTGGTTGTGGTCCGTGGCGACTGCCCTTCGTGCGCTGCACGGGCTTCTCCTTGCAATGGCGTCTCCTGTTGGTGGAGTCCGGGCTCTAGGCTCATGGCCTCAGTATTTGTGGCGCACGGCCTTGGTTGCCCCGTGGCATGTGGGATCTTCCTGGAGCAGGGATCGAACCTGTGTCCTCTACATTGGCAGGCAGTTCTTATCCTCTGAACCACCAGGGAAGTCCTCAGGGGGACCCCTTATTTCACCGGCTCCACCGCCCAGCCTCTGGTGGTCCCCTGCACAGAACTGCCAGCCCCAGGATCACTGAGTGTGCGTTCAGCATCGCCTCCTCCGACAGGAGGGAGGACAGAGGCTTTCCTCAGCAGCTGCCGTCAGTCTGCACACTCCTCGAGGGTGTGACACGCAGGCCCAGGGCCAGGCAGATCTGGTCTCGGGGCCGTGGGTCCCTTTGCTGTTAGGGTAGGGGCTGCTCTCTTGCAGTGGCGCCCAGTCACGGGACCGAGTTTGCACGCAGCGTCTTGAGTTTCAGACTTACGGCCCAAGGTGGAGTCGGGGGCGGCAGAGGGCGTGTGTTAGGTCATGGAACGCTCAGACTCTAACCCTGGTGTGTCTCATCGGGCCTGGGTGGGGGCACGCTGACTCGTGTGGGACGTGTGTTTCGTCTTCTGTGTCCCTTACCCAGTGAGGCGATGCTGTGCCTGGTTTGCGATTCTCTGGCCGCATCCCTTACGTGGCTTGCTTCTTGGACGTCGCCGCGGTGGTTTCCTAACAGCACCGCATGGCCCTGTCAGAGCAGCCTGGACGAGACCCACCTCCCTTTCTTGAGCACTCACGTGGCATCTGGACCTCCTCTTTGCTGCAGACTCGCTTTGTGCAGAAAGCTTTTTTTGCAGTTCAGATTTTCTTTGGGATCAACTCCCTCAAAGGGGAATTACCGACTTTGAGAGTGCAAGCCCATTCCACTTTTTTTTTTTTTCTGTAGCACTCTTTATTTTTTTTTAATTTTTAAAAAATATATTTATTTATTTTTTTCCTTTACATTATCGTGTTGATTTTGCCATACATTGATATGAATGTGCCATGGGTATACACGTGTTCCCCTTCCAGAACCCCCCTCCCACCTCCCTCCCAATTCCATCTCTCTGGGTCATCCCGGTGCTCCAGCCCTGAGCACCCTGTTTCATGCATCAAACCTGGGCTGGCGATTGATTTCACATACGATAATTGACATGTTTCAATGCCATTCTCCCATATCATCCCACCCTTGCCCTCTCCCATAGAGTCCAAAAGACTTCTATACATCTGCGTCTCTTTTGCTGTCTCGCATACAGGGTTATGATTACTATCTTTCTAAGTTCCATATATATGTATTCCACTTATTTTTAATTACATATGTCATAGACCTGTGCCACAGAAATGCTAGAAGCTTCAAATGACCCAACGTAAACCGATCAAAACGGGGTGGGATGTGAACGTGTCAGGCCTGGAGGGAAATACACTGGTCACTGAGTCCCGGCCTTGCCATGGGTTTGTCTGTAACCGTGGGGTCTCAGCCTCCCTGATCTGCAGTGTCCTTATTTGTACAATAGGTAGGGTTTTACCCAATTACCTCTTGTGCAGGTTGAGATAGCTAGCCCTTGAGAAATCAGTTCCAGGAGACAGACCAGGTCATAACCTACAGATGCCAGCAAAGCCTGTGGGAGGATGGCGAGGTCTGCTGAGGCGCCTGGGTGACAGTTCAGCACCAGCCCACGAGGTCGGAAGGTTGGATGGCTGGGGGGCCTGGCCCAGCACCCTGGGGACCTTGGGTTTGTCTGGTAGGTGATACGGAACTTGTGTTTTCTGGGAGTGGGGGGGGGGGGGGTGCTTTGTTTTGGTTTTGGTTTGTCCTTTTGGATCTGGTGAGGGTGCTGAGAGTAAAGTTTGGAAAGAAGTGTTTAGGGAGATTGATTTGGGGGCAGTGAATCATGGGGTGGGGGGGATGGGAGACAGGCAGGAATATTCTGGAGACCAGCAGTAGGGCTGACTACAGTCTTCTTGGGTCTTCCGGCCTTGCTAACACGGTCCCCTGGGGCTCCTCCTTCCAGAATGCTGACCTCCACCCTCTCAGGAGAGTAGATGGAAAATCTCAGAGCCTAAAGAAGTGCGGAGGTTCTGGAACCGAGAAGAAGCGCAGGTGTCAAGACATTGGCCACGTCTGTTTCGGCAGCTTGGCGGCCAGAGCAGGGTGGTTCAGACTTCTCCATCTCTAATGACTATTCCAGGTTCCTGAGGCTCGGGCTGGCTGGTGATCAGAACTGCAGAGAGTCACCCGTGCCCTGTAAGTCATTTGCAGGCGCTTGCCTCCAAACCTAGCAAACCTTTGGTCGTTTTTGGATGGGGTAACCCATTTCCCTGCCATCACCAGCTATTCCAAGCAAAGCTAATTAGGCGTTTTTGCCTCAAGCTTGTTTGTATGCTTTGGAATAAAGCACACAGAAAATAAAACAAGTCCAGCTTACCCAGTGAGCCTAGTTCCAGAACCAGCTGGAGAAAATATTGTGATTGGCCGGGTCTCCAGGGGACCCCTCGTCCCCGCACCCGGGGAGGGGTGGCCGCAGGGCTGGTTCCGAAGTGACCGAAATGGCACCAGCTTTTTGCTAAACCGTGAGTTTACGCTGCCCTCTGGTTCCAGAAAAAAAAAAAAAAAAAATCCCTCCCACCCCAAGCCAGCTTATTTTTGTCCAAATGCTTGCTTGCCGGTTACCCCACCAGCAGCCCTGGGAGATGTGGGGAGCAGGCATGTTCCTCAGACTGTTTTCTCAGAGGAACGGGACCTGGACTGCGGTCGCAGAGTGTCCATGCTCAGGTCTAAGATGGCCTGGACGTCCTTCGGGTGACACCAGTGGGACCACCACCAGGCAGAAGGCTAGTATACTTGTGATCCCTGGAAACAGGAGCGCCCACAGCTCACAGGGGAAGCAAGGGTGGGTGAGGAGGCAGGAGGAGCCTTGGGAGAATGTGGGCAGGAACCTCCCCAGTGGTTTCTGTGGGAAGGAGCAGGCGAGGCAGGTGAGTAGGCAAAAGGGTTGGTGAGTTTGAATCATTTCAGCTCTGGGGGGTTGGGGGGGGACCTCTGGGTGCAGGGGCCATCTCCTCGTTGCCTAGTGCCTGGTGAAGGTGAGCTGTGGAAGAGGTGAGGGGTGTGGGCTTGGCATCTCGCTGGTTTTCACATGAAAAAGGGGAGCGGTTTGCTGACTCTAGGGATTGGGGAGCCCTGGTGGGGGCCGTTCCCTCCAGGGTCACCAAGGCCCCGGACTCAGAGCATCAGAATGACAGGAAGCAAGTAGACTTGGTTGGTACCCGGAAGGGACCACGTGGCCTGCAGGATGTGGCTTTGTAGCTGGTCTGGTCAGAGCTGGGGGTCTGGGGTTCCCAATGGGAATTCCACTCTCAGGGCCTTGTGGAAGGGCCTCAGCTCTAGGTAAGGGAAGGAGCATTTGGTTCGGCCTGGAGGTGTTTCATCGACTAAGAGGCTCCCCAGGAACCGAGCGAGGATTCAGCATCCATCTACTTGCCAGAGAGAAATAAAACCGGCATTGTCCATATCCCAAGGGCAGAGCCCCGCAGGGGCCCAGGTTTCTGGAGCCATGCTGCAGTTCCGCCTCCCCCACCTCGCCCCCCACTTGAAGAGAGATGAGAACCCCGCAGGGGCTGTGCTGGGAGCAGACTTGGAGCTCAGGGCCAAGGACTGCAGCATCTATCAGCCGTCTGCCCCACCTCCCTCCGTCCGGCTGCCTGTCTTTTTAAAAGACCTGGCTGAGTCTTCCCTCCCGCTCCCTGGACCAGGGTAGTGAGCAGTCGCCTCTCTGCACGCTTCCCGCACCCACGTCATGACAGTTTGCTGCAGTCCCATCAATGGGGGGACCTGCCCCGGGCCGCCTGTGTCGTGAGCCGCACCGCGGGCTCCAGCCATCACGCCCGCCTCCTGCGCGGCTCCGGGGACTGGGGACACACCCAGCCCGCTCGGTCCCCATCTGTTGCAGACGTGCGGCTGGCGGAACCCTAGAAATCGCGTGCGCTGAAGGGGCTGGGGAGCCCCCTTCTCTGTCTGTCTGTCTCTCTCTCGGGGAACCTTGGGAGCCAGTGAGGCAGCAGGATTTTCTTTTTTTTCCTGAGCTAGGGGCGCTGTGTCTCCCCCATTGCTTGTCAGCCGGCGCGTCTCCCCGCCGCCGCCGCCGATGAGCACCCGGGAAGGGGAAATCTCCTGGACAGCTCGGGGCTGAGTAAGCAGACCTCCGGAGGAGCTGGCTGTCTGAGTGCGTGCTGGTCTTTGCGGTGCCTGGGGTGTGCGGCTTTTGCTCTCTGGAGATGCTTTGTCTCCTCTGTATGCAAGAGGGATGCCGAATTCTCGCTTTGTTCCTGGGGAGCCTCTTATTCAATTAAACACCTCCAGGCTGAACCAAGTGTTCCTTCCCCTACCTGGAGCTGTGTGTTCCCTCCTTACATAACTTTTTCTTGGAGGTTTAGAGAATAACTCGTGAAGGTAGCATGTGTGTGTGTGTGTGTGTGTGTTGCAAGGGGGAGGGGGAGGCGAATTCATCTCTGTTCCTCCTCTGAGTTCAGTCCCTCCTCCCCCACCAACCTGAGTGTGGGGTCTCCCCCCTCCCCTGACTCCCCTCCCACCCACCTTAAATCTCCCTGGCTGAAATCTCAGCAGGGTCTGACTTCCCTCCCTGCTCTGAGTCATCATTTATTGAATCTGTCCCAAAGGGAAAGGGTCAGGGATGCTTGGGGACTCTTGGGTACCCACCCTGTGGTCCCTTGGAAGGCTCTTGAGCACATAACTCGTGTCCGTCGGTCTCCTGCCAGTGGAAGGTGAGCTGTGAAAACTGTGCTTGTTGCTTTGAACTTCTGGGAAAGACACTGAAGAAACAGAAAATAGGAGGTGAGGAGGACACAGGAAGGGGAGGAAGAGAGGACAGACAATGTCTTCACCCTGGTCTGAGCCAACACTGGTCTGTTCTCTGCGCGAAGGAGGAGTGGGGAGACTGAGAACCCAAAGCCTGGACTGTTGAGCGAGTCTGGGAGCCACAAGTGGAGCTCTGGTCTGGAAAGGGCTGGGTCGGGAGGCACGGCCAGCTGGCCGGACCTCCGCTGGTGCTGAGGTGCACTGCTTCGGGCTCACCACTGATGTTTTTGTTTGGAAGTTCCCCCAGACCCCACCACAAGCCCCTTCCATAAGGCCGGGGCTGCACGAGTTATGTGTGGACAGAGCTTGAACTTAGGGTCAGTGATGGCTGGTGATTGGAGAGATGGGTGGGGTGGGGTGGCGGTGAAATAGAAAGAAGCTCGAGCCCCTGCTTCTGTGTTTACAGTCGAGTGGGGAGAAAAGTAGGTACAGGAGATGATTGGAGACTCGGGGGCTCTGGAGAGTCAAGCCCCAGATCTTGCTTGATTCTAGGTGATGAAAGATGGGGCTGAGGGGTGGTCTCCTGGTCTCCTGCTGGGAAAGGCTGGGGCTCGGCAGGTGCCCCCTGGGTGCCGGGGGCGGGTTCAGGGGTGCAGACAGAAGGGATCAGCCTGGAGGCTTCTGTCCAGGGGCAGGGGAGACCCCAGAGCATAAGCGGAGAGGACTCCCAAGTGCTGTTAGGTGTGACCAGCTGAGAGACCTGCAGGAGCGGAGGGAAGGGATGGTGGGTCCGTGCAGGAAGCCTCACGTAGGCAGTGAGCTTGAACCAGCCTCTGTGGGCTCCGTCCAGCCCCCTTCACCAGCCCAGGGGGAGGCATCGTAACCCAGACCCTCAGGACCCCTGCCCCCCTCCCCTCCAACTGCTTCTTCAGGTCTGTGTGCAAACTGCCTAGGGCTCCATCAGTCTAAGGGGTTGGGGGGGGGTGCTCTGGTTTGTTTTTGTTTTTTTTTTTACCCAATATTAGGCCTACGAGACAAGTTATTCAGCTCCTTTTTATAGAAGAGGAAAGGAAAGGTTAAAAGAGTAAATTCGTGCAGGGAAGATAATTGAAAATCTAGGATGTTTAAGGTTCTTAATCTTCTCCTCTCATCTGAAGTCACAAGGGTGGAACTGGGAGGAGAAGCCAGGTATCCTGAGGCTCAACTCTCTTTATTGAGGCGTTGGGGGTGGGGTGGGGAGAGGGAGGGGTTCTGGGAGACTGAGGCTAGGTGGAAGGGACCTCATCACAGTCTGTGAGCTCCTCTTTAAGGCTGGTCCCCAGTCTGATATTAAAATAAACCTCAGTGAGACAACCTCTTGAGTCCTGCACGCCAGGCAGGACTGGTGGTTCTGAGATGAGTAAGGCATGTGGTCGTGATGTCGTCCGTTCATGGTGCTGGGCAGCCAGGGAGCCCTGGAATGGAGGTGTGAATTTGGGGTTCTCCAGCTCAGCTGTTTTAGTTTACTGGAGCAAACACACTTTTTAAAATTGAGATATAATGGACATACAACATTATATTCGTTTCAGGTGCAATGACTCAGTTATTTGTCTGTGATGTGAAGTGATCATCACAGTAAGTTTAGTTAACATCCATCACCATTCATAGTTGCAGAAGCTGTTTTTCTTATCATGAGAAATGTCAAGATCTACTCTTAGCAACTTTCAAATATGCAGTGCTGTATTTCTCACGTATAGGCTCCGTTGTTAACTATTGGAATCCTTCTGGGATTTTTCCAGTTCCTCACTGCTCTCCTTCTAACGACAGGCCTTCTTCCTTTAATAGTCTTCCAATCTCTCCTCCCATCAGATGCTCATCCCCTCCTGGGAAGCCCCTTAACATCTGCTCATACTGCGCCCATGGGCTAGTATACATTAATGCCCATACTTTATGTTTTTTGCCTTATTCTGTGTTAAGCTGTGTTCATATAGTTCACCTAGGTTGACTTAATGTAGAGATTTTATTAGAAGGATTGTCTTCATCAGTCAGTTCAGTTCAGTTGCTCAGTCATGTCCAACTCTTTGCAACCCCTTGGACTGCAGTGCACCAGGCTTCCCTGTCCATCCCCAACTCCCAGAGTTCATTCAAACTCATGCCCATCTAGTCGGTGATGCCATCCAACCATCTCATCCCCTGTCGTCCCCTTCTCCTCCTGCCTTCAATCTTTCCCAGCATCAGGGTCTTTTCAAATGAGTCAGCTCTTTGCATCAGGTGGCCAAAGCATTGGAGCTTCAGCATCAGTCCTTCCAATGAATATTCAGGACTGATTTCTGTTAGGATGAACTGATTGTCTTCATATCACCTCTTAAACTGCTAACAGCTGTTTACATTTCGGGAAATGTTTATTGACTATGTATTAGGCGCCGGGCACCATGTTTGACATTTTTGTGGATATTCATGATATTAAATCTCATGACAATCTTGCCCTCATTTTACCCACGAGGAAACTGGAGCTCTGTGAACTTGAATCACTTACTGAGGTTGCGTGGCTAGCACATGGTGAACCAGGGTCAAACTCAGGCCCTCTGACTCCAGAGTTGCCCCCTCCTCCTTCTGGTGCTATGTTGACCCTGTGGTCAACATCTGGCTGTGAAAACTCACTTCTCGGCTCCCCTCATGGGCAATGACTTAGCAAGAAACTGAGGCAGGATCTACAGGCCAAGGACTTGGTGGAGGAGCCAGCTGCCCCTCCTCCTTCAGCCCTGTGTCTGCCTGGACCAGACTTCTTTCCCATGAGCAACTTAAGGCCCAGCAGCCCTCCAGGCAAGGATGCTGGAATGGGTTGCCATTTCCTTCTCAAGGGGATCTTCCCCACCCAGAGGTCTAACCCACATCTCTTATGTCTCCTGCATTGGCAGGCGGGTTCTTTACCACTCGCTCCATCCTGGAAGCCCAGGCAGGTAATAAATGCTCAGTAAACAGCACGCCCCTGCCTGTAGGTGGCGGTCAGTTGTGGGTGTCCCTGCTGAGCTTGGCAGAACCTCTCCACAAAAGGCCTAGAAGTGACCTGGTTTTCCGAGTTCTCTGGGTCTTTTCAGTCAGATTTTTCATCAGGAAATCGAGTCTGGAGGGCTCTGAGTTCTGTTGTATTCATGCAGTTCCCCTGCGACTCCTGTCTGGCCCCTTCTCCATATGTCCTTGGTGACAGGGACACCCAGTCCCTCCCCCTCCCCGCCTGTCCCACGTGGACAGTTGACGCCCTCAGGTGGGTCATCTGGGTGTCCGAGGGTCACGGTGGCCTGGTTTTCCTTGAATCTTAATTCCTTCTTTGAGTTCCTGTGGCATCTTTCATCCTCAGATACAGCCCAGGGGGAGGTGGGGGGAAGGTAGAAAAGCAAACCCGGACCTGGCTTTCTGTTCTGACTTTACTCCGCGGGCGAGGTGTGTGCTGGCATTTCACTGTCTCGTGTCTGCTTCTCAGGGCGTCTGCCATCTGCCTGTGATCGTGGCTCCAGCTCCTTAGAGCCTTGCTGGGCGGGTCCCAGAAGTAAGACAACAGAGCCCCGGGCAGGCAGCCGCAGCCCAGCAGCACCCTGTGTCTGCAGAAAGCGCCTGGAAGGTTAGGGGTCCAGGCCACCCAGGGCCAGCGAATCGGGGGTCAGTGCTGGCCCCAGCCGGCTTCTCCCCTTCTGGGTCCGGGGCTCCCAGGAAGGGGTCTCACCGGCTTGAGAACCAGACACAGCATCGGGGCAACTCAGCAGACTCATACCCCACACAGCAGGCGTCCTTCTGGACAGGCAGCTGTGGGGACTCAGTCATGTTCAGAGTCACGTATTCACGACTGGAAGGAAACTTGGGGCTGACGCTTGTGGGCATTTGGGGTGTTCTGAGACGCCCACCGTGGAAGGAGGAACAGGGTGGGCTGTGCTGGGGAAAAGGTCAAAAAGAAGCAGACAGAATGTTCTCCTGACTTAGGGTGTAGACGTGCGTGTGTGCGTGTTAAGTCACTGTAGTCATCTGACTCTGCGACCCCGTGGGCTGTAGCCCGCCAGGCTCCTCTGTCCATGGGATTCTCCAGGCAAGAATACTGGAGTAGATTGCCATGCCCTCCTTCAGGGGATCTTCCCGACCCAGGGATCAAACCTGTGTCTCCTGCAACTCCTGCCTTGCAGTCTGATTCTTTACCTCTGAGCCACCGGGGATGCCTGGGGACAGTGCATGACCCTCCAAATAACTGGGACCAACAAACAGACTCTTCCACGAACCACACTGGGTGTGAGACCCCCCCCCAGGAGGGGAAAAGGAAGGCAGAACGTGAGGGGCGATGCAGCAATGCCAAAAGGCTCCCTTCCGCAAAGAAGCGTGTCTGGCCCTGGGATAGGTCACCGCGGCTTGGGCTGCTTGAAGTGGAGGCTCCTTCGCTTTACAGAAACCGTGAGCTTCTGCCAGGTAAATCCTGCCCACCTGTTCTTCTTCTCAAAGATGGGAGACGTGGGAAGGCATTTCCAGAAATATTTTCACCAGTAAGGATCAGAAGGGGGATTCCTCCTTATCCAAAAATCGACTGTAATTCTTCACCTGCCATTGCTAGTACCAGACCCTTTCCTGGCTCAGTGGTAAAGGGTCCACCTGCCAATGCAGGAGTTGCAGGTTCGATCCCTGGGTGGGGAGGGTCCCTTGGAGAAGGAAATGGCAACCCACTCCAGTATTCTTGCCTGGAGAATCCCATGGACAGAGGAGGCTGGTGGGTTACAGTCCATGAGGTCGCAAAGAATTGGACACAACTTAGTGACTAAACACCACCACCAACAGCAAACCCTTTCCTACCCAGCTTTGGCAGGAAACACGTGTTTCCCCAAGGTTAGCTTCTGGATAATGGAAACTCCTTCCCAAATAGAGCACTTGACCAGCCAGGTGAGCCCTCCTGTCTCAGAGTCAGGGCTGAGCTGGAGAAGGGGGCTCTGGAGGTGCCCTTGGAGGAGTGTCTGCATTTTACCAGCGAGCAGGACAGATGTGCTTTGATGGCTGAGAAGATGAACATGGGGGGGAAACTTCCAGAAACCTCCAATGGGGGGTGGGGGGTAGGTAGGGGGAAGGATGAGGGGGGATAGGGGACAGACAGGGCTGCCACAGACCCTGAGCAAGGTGGGGCTGACAGTGCCAGGGGCTTCCTGATACTGCACAGACTTGAGGCTGGGTGCAGGTGGGAAGCGGCCGGACAGGGCTGGGGGTTCATCCGTTCTGAGTGGGCTTTCCGCCCGGATTCCCTGAGCCCCTTGGCCCCTGGTGGGTCTTGGCCCTTCCCTCAGGCCTGGCCAGGCGTCTCCCCAGCACACTGCCAGCTTGGCTTGGAGCTCGCCGCAGACATCTGTCACCACCCACTCGCTCTGAGTCATCCACGCTTATCTGCTTAAAGCGTGGAGCCTTGAAATGCGCTTTCTAGGGGGGCCTTCCAGCACAGATCCAGGGAAGAAGGAGGGTCCTGGGGAGGGGGGAGGGACATGGGTTAGGGGTCCCGGGGGTGGTGTCCGGTCGCCTCGCCTGGCCCCTCGTGGTCTCACTAACAACCACTTGGCAGCCTTCCCCAGAGGACTCGCTCCCCTTCCAGGCTGGTTGCCTGCACAGGGGGTGCTGGGCCTGCCTAGGGGGCTGCAAACCCCACTCCCACCCCCGGGAGAGGCTCTGAGGGAGGCTTTGGGGGGCTGGGAGAGGAAGGGGTCGACAGCTGCTGCTCAGTCTGTTTCTCCTCCTCACCTCGGCCTGTCTTCACTTCCAAGCCCCCAGATTTCAGCCAGAGCCCCGAGTGTTTCTCCAAGTGTGCCCCACTCCTTCATGGGGTCTCTGAATGGAGGTTCCCTGCAGAGTTGTCTGGGCCCTGAGGACCAGCTTTGCAGGAGAGGGATCTGGGTGCATGAGTTGGAATCAACCTCTCTCCCTCCTGCTCATTTATCTAAAAAAAGAAGATTCTAGATATTGCCCAAAGCCCAACCTAGCAGTTCCCTGCCCCTCCCCTCAACTCCCATCCCCATCAGTCTTCTCTAATTTCACTCAGGGAGAAAGATAAGGAAATCATTGTGAAAGTGCCAGAACACAAACAAACAAACAAAAGCAAAAGGCCAGAGTATTTTTTCACTGATTGTAAATGCCTGGGGACTCTGGTTAATCCAGAGTCCTGTCTGAGCTGCTGGCCAAGCCTCCGCTGGATCCTGTGAAAAAACTGGCGTCGGGTGACACGTCTTGAACTGTGACACCAACCTGACATGACCCAGGCTCTGACCCCAGAGGTCCTGGGTCTCAGTGACCGCCACCGGACAAAATCTGGAATCCAAAGAGTAGAGATATCCAGTTAAGATAAGCTGGCTGTGGGCGTCGCTCTTCACCACGTTTAAATAGCCGTGTGTTCCTTGTGCTCGGTGATCCCTACACTTCCTGCTTGGCAGGAGGGGAAGGTGTGGTTCACAGAAGGTGGGTAAGGAGTCATGGCCTCAGTCCCAGAGAGCCACGGAGCACCCCTCCCCCCCTCCAGGGCTCCCCAGCTAGCCTCACTCAAGTGCTTTTCCTGTCTGTCTGTCTCCATCCCATTTAGATTTCTCTCTTTTATCTCCTAGACCTTCAGGGTTTTCTGCTGAGATTGTTGGTGTTCAGCCGCTGAGTTATGTCCGACTCCACAAACTGCAGCCCTCCAGGCTCCTCTGTCCTCCAGTGTCTCCTGGAGTTTGCTCAGATCCACATCCGTTGAATCAATGATGCCATCCAACCATGTCATCCTCTGTTGTCCGCTTCCTTTCTTACTCTCAATCTCTCCCAGCTTCAGGGTCTTTTCCAGTGAGTCAGCTCTTCCCATCAGGTGGTCAAAGTACTGGAGTTTCAGCATCAGTCCTTCCAATGAATATTCAGGACCGATTTCCTTTAGGACTGACTGGTTTAATCTCCTTGCTATCCAAGGGACTCCCAAGAGTATTCTCCAACACCACAATTTGAATGCATCAATTCTTTATGCTCAGCCTTCTTTATGGTCCAGTTCTTGAATCCATACACGACTACTGGAAAAACTTGGAGATTAACTAATCTACCGACTCAAAGGGGTAGTTTAGTGAATTCTCTCTCCTGGTTATTTGAATGCAGCCTGGACCCAGATAAGAGTCTAATTTCACTGCTTGAGATCCACAGTTAGGATCCAGCTGAGGCATGGCCAGCAGCTCAGACAGGACCCTGGATTGAGCAGAGTCCCCAGGCATTTAGAATTAGTGAAAAATACTCTGGCTTTTTGTTGTTTGTTTGTTTTCTGGCATTTTCACAATGATTCCCTTACCTTTCTCCCTGAATGAAATTAGAGAAAATTGATCTTTGAAGTACCTGTGTACCTTTGGGACATCTCATGCTTGGGGATTTACTCTTGGGAGAAATGGGCTCTTGGTGTCCAAGGGATCTTTCCTCCCTGCTCTGTTTGTAGCTGCTGTGTGTTTGAGCTGGGTTCTGGAAGGTGGAACGCTGGCCTTTCAGGTCCTAGGTAAGGGAAGAAGGAACAGCCGCACCCTCTCTGATTTGTGTAGCAAGGTGCTTTGGCATCAGGAGGGCCATTGGAACTGGAGACTTTCTGCTAAAAAATAATGTAACTGGTCTATAACACAGAGTACAGTGCTCCCTGGAAACACGACTCCCACTGCTCAGAAAAGCATATTCCATATTCCAGGCTTGGCAATGCGGACATCTTCCCTGGGTTCTGGTGATTGCTTGTCTTGCTTTTTCTCCCCTACGATATAGGGATGGCTGGTGGTTGACCGGTCACTTTTTGGCCAGAGCTTTCATAACCTGTGGTTTGTGTACAATGAAATTTGCTAACTTTCAGTATACAGCTAGGTTGGGGTGTCAGTATGCAGTCACGTGACTACCAGTGCAATAGTAGTACAGGACATTTCCATCACCCTCCAAAGGTCCTTTGGGTCCCTCTGCAACCTGCCCCCTCCCACCCCCACCTTGAGACTGAGGGTGGTTCTGTGTCTTCCCCATGAATGCCTTACCTGTGTTTCCAGCACCACCCCCGACACACAGGGGCCACTTAACGGATGTCTAAATGGATAAACACATCAGTGGGTCTAACATATATTTAATAGCTACCTAGAGACTCTTTCTTGTTCCTCCCTTTCACCCTCAGTTCTGAAAGACGGTCTAACAGGCTTTTGTTAATAAATAATTTCTGCATTTAGTCTTTCCTGATCTCAGCCTTCTGATCAGAATTAGATAATCAGCATTCCCAGAGCTGATGAAATTCCAGCTGAAGGCAGAGACACGCTGTTCTCACAGCTTGTGCTGTGAGGGATAAGTGTGCAGCTTCCTTCCCACTCTTCAGAAGACTGGACCCACTGCAATAGCATCCGTGACCGCTTTTTGTCACCTCCCATCCTAGATCAGAAGTCACTGACCTACCTCACCCGCCACCTTCCTTGGTTTTGGGATTTTTTTGGTCATAAAGAGGAATCTAGCACTTGAGCAATTTGGAGACATACCCAGAGAGCATCCGCAAAGACTGCTTCAGATTACAGGGACTTTCAGTTTCCCTAATTCGTCACCAAGGGTCCGGAGCCCCTTCATCGTGCCTTACTGAGCTCTCCTTTCTCCTCTAAGTTTGTAATAGATCTTGCCGTTGTAAGGATGCCTTTGAATCTGCCCCTTTCCTTTAACCAAAGCTGCGAGAAAGACGATTCCATGGTCTATCCCTTGGGTCCAGTGTTGAAAACATTTTGCCCCTCAGTATAATAGCGTTTACCCATAAAATCAGGCATTCATTTTAGAGTAATCGCTAACAGTTTCCAAGTGATTGTCATGGATCATTATAATCTTTTTATTGCTGTTTAGTAGCTCAGTCATGTCCGATTCTTCTGTGACCCCATGGACTGTACCCCACCAAGCTCCTCTGTCCATGGGATTGTCCAGACAAGGACACTGGAGTGGGTTGCTGTCTTTTCTCCTGGGGATATTCCCCACCCAGGAAGTGACCCCGTGTCTCCTGCATTGGCAGGTGGACACTTTACCACTGCATCACCTGGGAAGCCGCACCACCCTTTTCTCTGTTAGTCCAAATGTATTGTGTTTACCTCTTTCTGAGTTTGCGTAGGCTCGGGGGGTTGGTGATGGACAGGGAAGCCTGTATGCTGCAGTCCATGGGGTCGCAGAGTCAGACACGACTGAGCGACCGAGCTGAACTAGTTTATATGCTAACTCATCATCTCACAGGGATCCTTATGACTCCCTTTCTAGAGATTAGAAAACTGAGAAATTAGCTGTCACAAGATTACATAGTTTTCTGGTCATCTGTTGCTATTTCATAAACCTCCCTGATTCTTAAGGCTGTGGTTTGGGATAGCCTGGGTCTCGGGGCTGCCTCACTCAGCCCAGCAGTTCTGCTTTGGGGTTCCTCAAACATTCTCAATCCAGTGGCCCCTGGGGCAGAGTTCTCAAGCTTTCTTTACCACCCCACCTGGTGCCTGGGCCAGTTTCACATCCCTTTCTCCCCGCTGCCTCTCCACGTGGCTAGCTCGAACTTCCCCAGAGCACAGTGGTCTTGGTGCAGTGGGACTTACAACACGGCAGCTGGTTTCCCTCAGGGAAGAGTCCAGGGCATCCAGGGATAAACTTATCACCTAACTCAGAAGCCTAACTGGCTCAAGTTGTTCTTCTGTGCTTCCATGCTATACCAAAAACTGTGTGTGCTTAGTCACTCAGTCGTGTCCAACTCTCGGACCTCATAGACTGTGTAACCTGCCAGGCTCCTCTGTCCATGGGATTCTCCAGGCAAGAATACTAGAGTGGGTAGCCTATCCCTTCTCCAGCGGATCTTCTCGACCCAGGAATCAACCCGGGGTCTCCTGCATTGCAGGCAGATGCTTTACCAACTGAGCTATCAGGGAAGCCCCAAATAGGTGCAAATAGACGCAAACGTAGGTGACTCAGATGCAACTTTTCACCGATCCAGCAGAAGTTCAACTATCTGACAGCCTTGTCTGTTGGGGATGAGGCTGTGGGGCAAATAAGATGCTGTCCTACACCCCAGTTAGGAGAGCGGAATGGTCCAGACCTAAGGAGGCCTGTGACGATTTCTGTCAGGAATCAGGGATGCAGTACCCTTTGATCAGCGGTCACATGAACCTAGAACCATGAAGAACGTACAGTTTTCATTGCAGCAGCTTGTGATGTCCACAGGGGCTGATGAAACTAGAGCGTCCCATGCAGATGGACACACCGCAGATACCAGAAAACCCTGCATGCTGACGTTGAAAGATCCCTAGACAGATACAGTGATGGACAAGGTGTGGAGCAGAATGTATAACAGGGAACCCCTTGTATTAGAAAGGGGGACTAGGCATTTGCACTTGGATGAAGAAACCCCAACTGGGTGTGCAGCTGAAAGTGGCCCCTTTGAAGGCAGCTGTGGATGGAGACAAGGGTGGAAGAGCCCAGCTTTTCAAGCGTGTATCACTTTGTTCTGACTTTTGAATCACTGTAACTAATTGTTCTTAATCCACACACAAAGAATCAGTTGGAGGCCAAAGCTTTTGCCCTCAGAGTGCTCACAGCCTTGACAGAGAGAAAGTTTGTAACAACAGACGGAGTTGTTGCTTCAGTGGGTCGATTTTCTTTTTCTTCTATTTTCTAAACTTTGTATCTTGGGGTATAGTTGATAGTATATAACTTGGGGTATAGTTGAAACCATGTTGCAGTAGTTTCAGGTGTACCACCAAGTGATTTGGTTGTCCAGGTACATGTGTCTTTTCTTTTACAAATGTCTCTTCCCAGTTAAGTTGTCACGTGGTGTTGAGCAGGAGCTGTAGTAGTCCTTGTTGGTTATGCATTTGAAATACAGCAGTGTGTGCATGTCAGTTGAGTGGAGTGAGTTTATAATCTTTTTTTTAAAAAAATAATTTTATTTATTTACTTCTGGCTGTTCTGGGTCTTCTTTGCTGCTTGTGGGCATTCTCTAGTTGTGGTGAGCGGGGACTGCTGTCTGGTGGTGGTCTTCTCATCGTGGTGGCTTCCCTTGTTGCAGATCACGGGCTCCGTGGCACGTGGGCTTCAGTAGTTGTAATTCCCGGGCTCTAGAGCATAGACTTAGTGGTTGGGGCCCATGGGCTTAGCTGCTGTGTGACACGTGGGATCTTCTGGACCAGAGGTCAAACCCGTGTCTCTTGCATTGGCAGGCAGATTCTTTACCGCTGAGCCACCAGGGGAGCCTGAGTGGGTGTATTTTAAATGCAGTGGGTTGAGAGGTCATTTCCAGTGGACTGGACAGCCAAGGCCTTGTGAATCTATCCGAACCGCATTCGTTCTAAAGGAGGAAGAGGCGATGACAGGGTGAGAGAAGGCCGGGTCAGCCCTAGTTGGACAGCTTGGTGCTGTCAGCGCCTCTCAAACCCCGGGGTGGAGGAGGCAAGCCAACCTCCTGGCCCTGATGGTGGCTCCCTGAACTCCAACGTGAGAACTACTGGCTTACAGTGGTATTCCCATTGAAGTATTTTTAATTGCAATTTGTCACCCACCTCCTGTTGTTCCTATAGGAGCAGCTGGGAGCCTGCCGTCTAGCTGAGGGTCTGCCCGGGGCTCTGCCAAGAGGCCTGTGGTGATCGATCCCCATCGGGACGGGAGCTGGAGTGCTCACTTCATCCCGCATCCGTGGCTCTGAGTCCTTCCTGAATGCTGGGGGCCAGGTGCCTGACACCCGCCCAGACTCAGGGCCCTGAGGCCAAGGGGATCTCGGGCAGAGAAGAAAAATGAGACGAGGGAAACCTGGAGAAGGAACTGCTAGCTGGGGTCAGGAAGCAGGAGGGCGGGAGGAAGGTGTGCAGACCCATGTCCCCTCTCTCAGGCCAAGCCGGCCATGGGGTGCTGGCTTCCTGACTGCTACTTTTTAAAGATGATTTGTGTATAATAACCTTGAACTTGTAGGGGTCATGGGCCTGGTTGGAGGTGGGGAGGGAGAGAGGGCTTCCAGGCAGGCCACAGAGTAACCAGGAGGAAGCGGATGGAAGTCTGGGCAGTGGCCTCAGTGCCCTGGACACCAAGTGATGAAAATGACACCTGCTTTCCCAGGCAGGAGGGGCCACAGGGTTTCAGCAGCAAGGTTCCTGCTTGGGGTTGCTCCTTCCCCAGGGCCGGGCATGCAGCAGGAGAGGGCCAGCCCACACGATCTTCTAACTGTGTCCTTTGAACCATGAAAGTGAGGCTGGGTGGAAACCAAGAGGGGACCACACGGAGCCTCTGAAAGCCCCCCTGGAAGCTCTGGGTTCCCACCCAACCTGTGGGACTTCCCTCTCTTTGTGGACCTCCCCAGGGATGGACCGATCAGTTTACA
The DNA here is from genome assembly GCA_007570785.1 of Antilocapra americana. Lineage (NCBI taxonomy): Eukaryota > Metazoa > Chordata > Mammalia > Artiodactyla > Antilocapridae > Antilocapra > Antilocapra americana. Next base: position 495,326 of record ML660786.1, read on the forward strand.
GTAGATCTTTGGGAAGCATCAGCTCCCCATGGTCGTCCTGGAAGGCCAGAGTCCACTCCCTTTGGGCCCAAAGACCTAGGACGTGAAGACCTGCGTTTTGCAAGCAAGGGGAGGTGTCCACAAGAACTTATAGGTACAAAAGGCAGAGATACATCCAGAGGCTTCCAGAACCAAGTGATCAAGAGTAAAAATGGAAGGGGTGGTGATGCCTGGGGACAGGCAATCCCAAGGGGTCCTCAAGAGGACCAGAATCTTCCATGCCTCTCTCAGTGAGAAATAAAGATCTCAAACTGTCTAGCAGGGACCAGGGGACAGCTGGATCCCGGCCCCCTGGATGGCCTGGGGGCGTATTGCAACACTCAAGGATACATTGGGACTAGGCCTTCCTAAGAGATCATGGCTTTTGACCCAGTTCCTAGGATGTGGGAAGCAGGCTGTTTTCCCCCCTCCCTTGAAAAAGCAAAGCTGCAAACAACCCCTGTGTTTTGTACCTGACTCCCTGCCGTGGCAGCAGCTGATCTAGAAGTTTCTGCTCCTCTGGTGACTTTGGCCTCACACCCAGCATTTTTCTTCCCTCTCCCCCTTACATAACAAGCCCCCCTCTTGAACAGAATGGCTTTGCTGGCAGCAGAAACAGAAACCCCAGCAAATCCCTTGTTTGGCTTCATTAGTGCCGTCGACCAAGAACCACTAGTTACTCAGTGCCCACGGGGTCTCCAGCCCAGCCCTGGGATTTGTGCCCCGACTCCCCCATCCAGACATCCTGAGGCTGCCGCCAGCTTCCATCTGGAGCCTGCTGGCCAGAGCCCTTGCTCCAGGGTCCGCACGGCCGCCTTGGTCTGAGAGAGGGGACGTGGGTCTGCACACTTTCCTCCCTCCCTCCTGTTTCCTGACCCCAGCTAGCAGTTCCTTCTCCAGGTTTCCCTTGCCTCATTTATCTTCTCTGCCTGAGATCCCCTCGGCCTCAGGGCCCTGAGTCTGGGTGGGTGTCAGGCACCTGGCCCCCAGCATTCAGGAAGGACTCAGAGCCACGGACGTGGGATGAAGTGAGCACTCCAGCTCCCGTCCCGACAGGGACCGATGACCACGAGCCTCTTGGCAGAGCCCCGGGCAGATCCTCAGCTAGACGGCAGGCTCCCAGCTGCCCCTATAGGGATGACAGCGGGTGGGTGATCAAGGCCCAGAGTGGTGTGTGATGGGTTGGCAGGCAGAACTGAGGACATTTCTGCCTGTTTGCTGCTATAATTTTCTTTTTAATTAGTAGACTTGGGGGGGGGCAATTTACAGAGCAATTGAGCAAAAAGTTCAGATAGCTCCAGGTATCCGCTTTCCCTCCTTGCCAGCTTCCCCTGTTACTAATATTAGTGGTGCATTTGTTATAATTGATGAACCTTTATTAATACACTATTATTAACTGAACTGGAGAAGGGGGTGGTAACCCACTCCAATAATCTTGCCTGGAAAACCCACGGACAGAGGAGTCTGGAGGGCTATAGTCCATGGGGTCGCAAAGATTCGGACATGACTGAGCACATTAAGTGAAATTCATAGCTCACATTGGGTTCACTCTTGGTTTTGTACATTTTATGAGTTTTGATGAATCTATAGTGACACGGGCTTCCCTGGGGGCTCAGCTGGTAAAGAATCCACCTGCAGTGCGGGAGACCTGGGTTCGACCCCTGGGTTGGGAAGCTCCCCTGGAGAAGGGAACAGCTACCCACTCCAGTATCCTGGCCTGAAGAATCCCATGGACCGTATAGTCCCTGGGGTCGCAAAGAGTCGGACATGACTGAGCAACTTGCACTTTCACTTTCAGGGTTTAGGCCCAAACACGTCCTATCTTGGAGGAGGAAACTGAGGCCAGCAGTGGGAAGTGCCTCTCCAATCAGCACAGCTGGCTGGAATGGAAATCTGTACCCAGGCCTTCCTCAGAGAGGGCGTGGGCTCAGTTCAGCTGCTTTTTTTCTTTTATCAGCAGGAGCTCAATTAGTAAAAAGGACCAAAAAATACATTTTACAAAAGAGCTAGCCACTTGGCCGTTTTGAGTGACGTCATCAACCTGCCCGGTGTCGGGACTTCCCTGGTGGTCCAGAAGCTCAGCCTCCACGCTCCCCGCGTAGGGGGCCCAGGCTCCATCCCTGGTCAGGGAGCTGGATCCCACAGGCTGCCCCTAGGAGCCTGTGTGCTGCAGCTGCAGACCCCACATGCCGCAATGGAGATAAAAAATCCCAAGTACCGAAGCTAAGAACCGGTGCAGCAAAATAGATAAGTAAGCAAACCCCTGCCCCAAACCTGCCCATTGGCCCAAAGTAGGGTCCTCGAACTCTCCGTGGCCACCCGGCTCCGTGTGCCCCCAGTGCCCACAGTCCCACCTGAGAATGCTGGTTTCCTACATGGGGCCGCGGACGTGTGCCTGGCACATGCTTGACAGGGCCCTGGCAGGCCCTGCCCCGGAAGGAAGGGGAAATGGGCAGACACCCTCTGCGGGGCCCGCTGGTGTCCATGTACCTGCTGCGCTAGGCTCTGATACCAGCATCTGGAGCCTTTCTCTGCAGAGCACCTGCCAGCCTTCTGTTGGCAGGAGGACGCTGAGGTTTTGGTGGTTCCCGAAAGTTCCAGGAACAGCTGCTCACCTGGATGGCCGTGACCACGAGTGAGGGATCCCAGAAAGTAGTAAATTCACACGAAGCCAACAGTGACAAAGAACAACTTGGAACAAGAGCTTTGTCGCCTGATGCCCAGTGGCCCAGAGAGCTTAAGTTAGAGGAGGAAAGTGGAAAGTGAAAGTGTTAGTCCTTCAGTCCGGTCTGACTCTTTGTGACCCTGCCAGACCTCTCTGTCCGTGGGACTCCCCATGGACAAGGCAAGAACACTGGAGTGGGTGGCCATTCCCTTCTCCAGGGAGTCTTCCTGACCCAGGGATCAAACCTGGGTCTCCTGCACTGCAGGTGGATTCTTTACCATCTGAGCCACCTGGGAAGTCAAATTAGAGAATCGACTTGTGTAATAATTTTAACTGACACTTCCCGTGTGTGCAGAACAGCCAAGCCCATGCCAGGGGGCTCTGTCCACACGGTGACTCTGCAGGGCAGCTGATATCATTTTATGTGATGAGAACATAAACTGGAAGGTGAAAAATCAGCTAGAGAGCACGGTGTGATAGAGAACTCGGCTCAAATTTGTGCGACCAGGAGGTGGTTCTGGCTGGGTCGTGACTCTACCACGTGGCTGTGAGTAACCCGCTCAGCACTCTCTGGACACCTGTCTCTCCACTTGTAGTGGAAGGGGCCTGATGGGGAAGATTTCTGACCTCGTCCAACAGCAGCGTCCTATGACTGCATTATTTCCTTGGTTTAGTTTTTTTAATATATATATATAGTTTTAGACCCTCAGGAGACCTGGGTTCTGCAGCAGGCCTGGGTCAAGAGGGTACAGGTGCTGATGGATACCCCTCCGGACGGGCCTGGTGGGTGGCTGCCCCCAAGGCCGTACCTGCAGTTCTGGGTCTGGGGTAGCCCGAGGCTGCTGGAGTTGGCTGGACCCACGGTGGGTCAGAGCAGCAGTGCCCGCTCCTCAAGGCAGCAGATGGATGAGGTTGGATGAAAGGGGAGGTAGGGGGTGCCTGCCGCCCATGACCATCACCAGGCGTGCATATTTCTGGGCACAAAGTACAAAGAGAGGTCAGAGGGCTTCAGCCAGGACAGAGGAAAACGGCTGGTGCCATCTTTGTCCACTCTCATGACTTCTAGAAGGACAAGGCTCGGCCACTCTCTGAACTCTGCCCATGCTGCTTCAGCGCTCGCATGCAGCACCCAGTTGTTCAGACATTTTTTGTCCACAGTTTGGTAAGATGTGGGTTTTATCCAGAGTTCACGTATGCCTGCGTGTGAATAATTGAAACAAAAATTTTAACAATAAGACACACTCTTTGTTATTCTAAATTATATTTTGGTGATCGTGTAATCCACTAAATTGATGCCACGATCCTCTGATGGGTTGGGACTATTAGTTAGAAAACTGGCTAAATGCTTCTGGAGCTGCCAGTTCAGCCTAGGATGAAGGTGAGAGTGAACAAATAAAAGCAACCTGTTTGTTATGCTTACTTAGCACGCAAGCATGCTTACTTGCGGTTTTTCTTTTTTTCGAATCTCTGGTGTTTGCTGCTTCCTGTGAACTCCTTGTACTTTTCAGTGTATGGCATGGGGTCACGTGGCAGGTGGGGGGACACGGGTATGAGTGGAAGAGCCCTTGGGCACCTGTAGAAAGGATCAGGAAGAATCTTTTGATAAACGGTTTTATAAATATAGACGTTGGATGCTCTCAAGATTCTGAGCTAAAAACCGTGTGGACTTTGGTTCTTGGGCCAAGCCCCGGAGCCACACTGGGTAGGTGGCTGAGAGCAGAAATTAGGTCTCTAAACCCCGACTCTTGCATAAGAGCCCCCTGCATGGGGGAGGGTGTGTCTCAGAGCCACCAGCAGTGCTGTGACCTTATAAACATGTTCCCTGAATGCACAGTGTTATTCTCATCTGAATTTTCCATCTTGGGCTTCCCCGGTGGCTCAGCTGGTAAAGAATCTTCCTGCAATGTGGGAGACCTGGGTTCGAACCCTGGGTTGGGAAGATCCCCTGGAGAAGGGGAAGGCTACCCACTCCAGTATTCTGGCCTGGAGAATTCCATGGACTGGATAGTCCATGGGGTCGCAAAGAGTCAGACATGACTGAGTGACTTTGAAAAACAAGAAGAAAGTTGGTCTTGAAGCACAGACCAAAGATGGGTGATTTTTCTCCTCTGCGGTGCCCACGCTACCCTTGGGGTGCAGGCAGGTGGGTGGGGAGGTGGCCGTCGGGGACACAGACCCAGAAGCATCTTCCCTTCCCCTCATGGTTGCTATTTTCCTTCCTGGAGAAGAACTTAAGTTGTGGGGGCCCAACCACCCAAGTCACCCAGCTGGCCATGCAGTGGGTGGCACCCACAGAGGGTTCAACATTCAAGGCTACCACAGTCTTGGTTGGTGGTTTGGCGTTTTATTTGTGGGTAAGGAAACCCTCCGCAGAAATCCAGCGCCAGTCTTTGCAGACCCTATCTTAAGGTTTGTCCTCGTAAAATCATGGAAATTAGAGTTGAAAACAGCCCTTGAAATTACAGGCCATCTGTCATCTGACAGGAGGAGTCCCAGCTGGCTCAGTGGTAAAGAACCCGCGTGCCAGTGCAGGAGACGCAGGAGATACGGCTTCGATCCCTGGGGCAGGAAGATCCCCTGGAGCAGGGACTAGCTACCCACTCCAATATTCTTGCCTGGAAAGTCCCATGGACAGAGGAGCCTGGCCGGCTATAGTCCATGGGTACCTGAGGGACTAAGCACACATATCGTATCACAGTGTTTTATTATTGTTCAGTCACTAAGTTGTGGCCGACTCTTTGCAACCCCATGGCCTACAGCACACCAGACTTCCCTGTCTTCACTATATATTAAGGGATTTGTTTTAAGGAGTTGGTTCATGCATTTTTGGGAGCTGGCAAGTCTTAAACCCACAGGGCAGGCCAGAGTTGATGCAGACAGGAGTTGATGCTGAGATCCTGAGACAGAAGTTCTTCTTTCGGAAACCTCAGGTTTTGCTCTGAGGCCTTCAGCTCATTGGATGGAGCCCAGCCTCATCACGGAGGGCAATCTTTACTTAAACTCTGCTGATTACAGATGCCAGCCTCAGCTACAAATACCTTCACAGCAGGGTAGAGCGTATGTCGATTAAACCACTGGACGCTGTGGTCTGGCCAAGATGACATGTGAAATGAACCAATGCAGGCTTATGATGGTCCTCAGAGCCTAAGGCTCTCTCCTTTACGATGCCACTCGCCTCCCTCCACCTGGCTTGGCCTAAAACCCCACGTGTGGAGGCTGGGACAGTTCTGGGTTGAGGCAGCATCTACAAGCCTGGTATGTTTGCCGGCAGGGGCAGGTGTGGTCTGGGGGCTGCAGCAGACCAGGCACTCAGCTCCTCACCTGTGTCTCCTGGGACCCCCAGGAAGTAGCCTCTCTCCCTACTGACCAGGAGCCAACCAGACCCCAGCCTGCCCTTCCCACTCCCTCCCCTTGTGAGGACCTCGAGCTGGAAGAAGACAAGAGAAAAGGGTCTAGTCCTTCATGGTTAGCAGAGGCTGGACTCGACCTGGCCTGAGAACAGTGCCCTTTGGGGGGCTAGCTGAGCTGGGAGGCCTGGGGACAGGGCCCTGAGAATGTGGGTCTGGGTCCCCAGGGGTGCTGAAGTCCAGGTCCCTGGTCCCGTCTGCACAGCATCCTCGGCTGTAGAGCCGGGCGGCCACGGACACCTGCCAAGGTCCCATCTACCTCTGGTCAATCAGAGGCTGCCCACAAGGCAGGTCCTGACCCTCCAGCCTTTCACCAAGAAGAGAGCCTGGGAGCAGCCTGTGCCATGCAGACCCACTCTTGAATTGCTGGGCTCAGGTTTTTAACCAGCCTGTCTTCTGCTCGGGAAAGGGAGAGGCAGCTCTCTAATTACAGGAGGGGCAGCTGGAGTCTTTGCAGAAACTCTTCATCTGATTTCAGGCCCAAGGGGAGCGGGAGAGAATGCCCTTGGTGGTTGCCCTGGGTGATGCCCTTGGCCTCTCCATGGCCTGGATTGTATCTTTGGCCAGGAGTCCTCACACCACCCGATTCCACGTGAGGGCTCATGCTATGGGCGGGGCCATCTTTGTGGACCTTTTTTTAAATTGAAGTGTAGTTGGTTTACAGTGTTTCAACTGTATAGCAGAGTGATTCATTATACATATATATATATAATTTTTCAGATTCTTTTCTATTATAGATTATTACAAGATATTGAATACAGTTCCCTGTGCTATACAATAGGTTTTTGTTCTTTATTTATTTTGCAAATAGTAGTGACCCTAATAGGGCTTCCCAGGTGGCGCTAGTGCTAAAGAACTCACCTGCCAGTGCAGGAGACATGAGAGACGCAGGTTCAATCCCTGGATTGGGAAGATCCCCTGGAGGAGGGCATGGGAACCCACTCCAGTATTCTTGCCTGGAGAATACCATGGACAGAAGGGCCTGGCGGGATACAGTCCATGGGGTCGCAAAGAGTCGGACACAACTGAAGTGACTTGGCACACACAGTGACCCTAATGCTGGGAAAGACTGAAGGCAGGAGGAGAAGGGGCGACAGAGGATGAGGCGGTTGGATGGCATCACCGACTCAATGGACAGGAGTTTGAGCAAGCTCTGGGAGACAGTGAAGGACAGAGGAGCCTGGTGTGCTGCAGTGCACGGGGTTGCAAAGAGTTGGACACGACTGAGCGACTGAACAACAACTGTAGCGTGTATCTCTTAATCCTAAATTCCTGATTTATCCCTCCTCTGCATTCTCCTTTGGGAACCATAAGTTTGTTTTCTATGCCTGTGAATCCGTTTTGTAAATAAATTTGTCTGTATCATTGTTTTGACTCCACAGACAATCCACATGGCTATCATACGATGTCTGTCTTTGACTTGCTCCCCTTAGCATGATAACCTCTAAGTCCATCCGTGTGGTTACAGATGGCCTTGTTTCATTGTAGGTCTGTGTGCCGCATCTTCTGTACCCTCTCCCCTGTCGATGGACACTTAGGTTGCTTCCTTGTCTTGGCAGCTGTGAACAGTGCTGCAGTGAACATCGGGGTGCATGTCTCGCTTTTGTCTTTTCTAGACATGTACCCAAGAGTGGAATTGTTGCATTATATGGTAACTCTAGGGTTTTAAGGAACCTCCTGTCTTCTCGGGCTTCCCTGATAGCTCAGTGGTAAAGAATCCACCTGCAATGCAGGAGACCTGGGCTCGATCCCTGGGTGGGGACGATCCCCTGGAGAAGGGAGAGGCAGCCCACTCCAGTGTTCTGGCCTGGAGAGTCCCGTGGACTGTACAGTCCATGGGGTTGGACATGACTGAGCGCCTTTCACCGGTGTTTTCCACAGTGGCTGTAGCAGCAGTATCGGGGGGCTCCCTTCTCTCCACTCCCTCTCCGGCCGTTGTTTGAGGCCTTTCTGTTGATGACCACTTTGACCAGCAGGAGGCGGTACCTCACTGTAGTTTCAGGAAGGACTCTCTGTGGTGTCATCCAATCTGGTCCTCACAGCACTACCCGGTGATACAGAAGGCCCTACAGCCCCATTTTACAGATTGAGAAACGAAGGCCCCTAGAGGCTAAAATGATTAGGGGCAAACTGAGGGGAGGAGGGGGGATTCTTGACTGCTCTGATCTAGGGCTTCTGAAGCTCCTTGGTGTGGAGAAAAGAGTTTGCTGTCTGCTGCTGGGTGCGGGGGTGGGGGTAACTCCCTTGAAGTTGCGGGGAGCAGGTGGCAGATTTCTGCCTTTCTCATGTCTCAGGGCCTCTTCCGGGAGGGAGGCCGCTGCTGCTGCCGAGTCGTTTCAGTCGTGTCCGACTCTTTGCGACCCCATGGACTGTAGCCCACCAGGCTCCTTTGTCCACGGGATTCCCCAGGCAAGAATACTGGAGTGGGTTGCCATCTCCTCCTCCTCCAGGGGATCTTCCCGACCCAGAGATAGAACCCGTGTCTCCTGTGGCTCCCACATTGCAGGCAGATTCTTTACAAACAAGCCACCAGGGAGCCCTGCCCGCCATAGGGCCAAAACACGCTCCCTCCTTCGGCAGGCGTGGAGTAGACACAGAGACCCGGGGCAGGAGGGAGGCCCCAGGCAGCTGCCCGAGTCTGTGGGGACCACAGGAGAGGGAAGGGAAGGGAGGGAAAAATCGTGGCTTTCTTTTCTCTTTCACACCAGGAAGTCTCAGACTGCAGCCAGAAGCCTTGATAGTCTCTGTAGAAAATAAATAGTTCTGGAACGTCTCCCAGAGTCAGGTTTAGGCTTTCCCCCTCATTTGACCTCTGATCTGCCCTTGTTAGGGTTAGGGTTAGATGCTGAAGCTGAAACTCCGATACTTTGGCCACCTGATGCAAAGAACCGACTCATTGGAAAAGACCCTGATGCTGGGAAAGATTGAGGGCAGGAGGAGAAGGGGACGACAGAGGGTGAGATGGTTGGATGGCATCACCGACTCAATGCACATGAGTCTGAGCAAATTCTGGGAGTTGGTGATGGACAGGGAGGCGTGGCGTGCTGCAGTCCCTGAGGTCGCAAAGGGTCAGACACGACTGAGCGACTGAACTGAACTGCCTTTGTTGCCAGGTTCCAGCCATTCAGGGTTTGTTCCTTACTTTTCCGACAGTTATGTGACTGTTCCCAGAGGCTGTGTGACCGTGGCTGTGGTCATCACCCCCTACATTAGCACCAAGAGATGCCCGTTTGGGGGACCGAGGGATGGAGCAAAGTCAGCCCTTGTGGAGATGCCTCCCTGGAGCCTCCCACCTGAGGGGCTTACCAAGGCCTTCATCACAGTCCCGACACCTCGGGTGCAGATAAGGCTGGTGGTGTGAGCACTGCCTCTGTGTGGGTGGCAGCGGGTTGGGGGGACAGGCTGGGTAGGGGGCCAGGTACCCGTGGTTCTAGGGACACCACTCAAGCTTTCCAGAGTTATGCCGAGCGTCCGCTGGGATGCCCCTGACATCGGTACTAATGACCCAGGTGTTAAAGATTGAGCGACCTGAGAAATCACTTCAGAAGCTAAAGAGTTAGTACTCGGGAAGCAGATGGAGTTAGAGCTCACACAAAGTTAGAAAGCCAAGGCCTGGGTGGGAGGAGGGTTTGGAGGAGAATGAAAGTGATGAAGCGTCCAACTTTGGCGACCCCATGGACTGCAGCGTGCCAGGCTCCTCTGTCTGGCAAGAATACTGGAGTGGGTTGCCATTCCCTTCTCCAGGGGATCTTCCTGACCTGGGATTGAATCTGGGTCTCCTGCATTGCAGGCAGACTCTTTAACATCTGAGCCAGCAGGCAGCAGATCCATGTATATATATGACTGAGTCCCTTTGCTGTCCGCCTGAAATTATCACAACATTGTTAATTGGCTATACTCCAATATAAAGTAAAAAATTCTAAAAAAAAAAAAATCGAAAACCAGAAATACGTCTGGATCGTAACCTTTTCAGCTATGAAGCATCACTGGGGAAGGAAGGGGCACCCCCTCAACCCCCCACCCAACACCGAGTCTGGGGACCCTGCCCTGAGCTTGGAGGGCAGTGGGGACTGTCTGGTAGTTTGAAAAAAGGAGAAAATTATTTTGACGACAAGTCCTGGAAGATGAGAAGCATTTTATTCTCAATCTACCAGTAGTCCTTTAAAATGCTCCTGAGCAATTCTACTCAGATGGACGAAACTGGAGCCCATTATCCAGAGTGAAGTAAGCCAGAAGCAAAAACAACAATACAGTATATTAACGCATATATATGGAATTTAGAAAGACAGTAACGAGAACCCAACATGTGAGACAACAAAAGGAATGCAGATGTATAGAATAGACTCGTGGACTTTGTGGATGAGGGTAAGGGTGGGATGATATGGGAGAAGGGCACTGAAGCATGTTAATTGTCATGTGTCTAATCAGTCGCCAGCCCAGGATTGATGCTCGGGACTGGTGCAGCGAGATTTCCCGGGGGGGAGGGAGGAGGGAGGGGGGTTCTGGAGGGGAAGCATATGTAAACCCATGGTGATATCATGACAATGTATGGCAGAAACAATAAAAAAAAAAAAAAAGCTCCTGATCCCGCCAGCTGTTTAGCTCAATAGATAAGAACCGAGCATGTCAGCGCTAACAGGCATCTTCTGAAATTATCTCGTTAAACCCTTCATTTGAGAGCTGGAAGACTGGGTTCAGACGTGCCCAAGATCCCTGGTTCCCCAGATAGTGAACCGCAGGACAGGGCTGGAGCCCCCAAGCTCCACCTCTGTGAACAGGTCGTGTTGTTACGTGCCCGAGGGATGCGGGCTCGTCGAGCCCAAACAGCGCCCGGGGCCCACTGTCCGCCCAGGTAGCGTCAGATGCCAGTGACGCTCTGTGGGTTCAGATCTGCTCAGCAGGGAAGGAACATGAGACCGTTCTCCGTGTGTGCCTTCCCAGGGAGGAGTCAAACCGCTGGAAACTACCCGGGAATATTCAGTGATGGCTCTGACATTGAAAACCCCTGGTCGGCCCTCAGGCGCAGGCCGCGGCCCCTGACCTTGGCAGCCTCTCTGTTTGTCCTGTGTGTGCACCTTCATGGGGCTCTTTCCAGGGCAGCCCAGCTGCAACAACAAAGGAGTTTTGTAAGACAAAGCGTCAGAAATGCTGAAAGGGCAGAACTGCATCTGATCAATAACATGCCTGCTGTCAAGGCTCTGAGACATCAGAGGGTTGTGCACAGTATGGAAAAAGGTTGGGATAAGTGGCTGGTGGAGTGGGCAAGCTGTAAACCAGACCCCAAACTGTACAGAATGGGGTGATTGCATCTGGTGGTGGGACGCTTGATACTTCTCAGTCCTTTGCAACGTCAGCATGAATTACTTTTTGAAAGTCCTTCTGTTGAAGTACGCTTGATCTACAATGTTGTGTAAGGCGAATTGCTTTAGATTAAGACGTAGTAGACCTTAAAGAGATAGTGTCGCATGCCGCCTTGGGAGTGAACCATTGAACTGTACCAAGTCCCCTCCATCCTTGCTCTTCTCCTGAGACCTCACTGTGCCAGGGATGGGCACTTTGCACAGAAGAGCCCTGTATCATCAGCCCTGAAGAGCCCTGGGTATCTTCTGATTCCCAGTTGTTTTTCTCACTGGAGCTGAGTCATGCCAAGGAGGTGGGAGGGTGTGCTAGGAAGACCTCTGAGCTGGGGGCGGGTGGACCTGGCTTGTAGACCCCATTTGCTTGTCTGCTTGGGCAAACGGCTTCACTCCTCTGACCCTCAGTATCTTCACCTGTAGACCAGCGTGAGGCCACTTGCCTTTCCTACTTGTCTGGCTGCTCTGAAGACCACATGAGGCAAGGACTCAAAGTTTTAAGGACGTGAAAAAAGTGAAAGTGTTAGTCACTCAGCTGTGTCCGCCTCTTTGCAATCCCGTGGACTGTGGCCCGCCAGGCTCCTCTGTCCATGGGATTTTCCAGACAGCAATACTGGAGCGGGTTGCTGTTTCCTCCTCCAGGAGATCTTCCTGACCAGGGATCGAACCCGGGCACATACCAATGGCAATCAACGACAACGCTGCTGCTGAGATCTTTGGCTTTTTTCTGAAGAGGGGCAGGAATGGGGGATTAATAAATAAGCTACTTTTCAGGGCAGCTCGCATCTTGGGAATTTTCTCAAACCTGTGGCTTTGCTCTTTTGTCCTGTCGCTCCTGCGACAGGTGACTTTATCAGCCCGAATCCTGAAAACACACTTTTCCCCAGGGACCCTGCTGGTCCTCTCCAGAGCATGTGGTCAGGGTCTAAAATACATGTGCAACCAGGGACCATCCCCGAGGACAGAGCCGTCTCTTGGTGGCTCAGTGAACTGGCCACCCAGTTCCCAGGGAGGGTCTGAGGGCCTGCCGATGGAGAGAAGAAACTCAGAGATGGCTGGGGCGGCGACAGCTGTGAGGCCCAGAGCTGCAGTGGGCGTTTAAACATTTAGAAGCCCCAGGCAAGCTCCCAGAGCCTGGCCTGCTGGAACATCAGCCAGGCTAAGCAACCAGGTCCCACTCACGCACCAGCCAGCAGGCTCGTGGTCACAGCTGCAGTCGGAGATTTTCCCACACCAGTATCCGAGGTGTGCCCTGTTTCCTGGTAAGCTGGGGGAGGTGAGATTAGAATCACGGAATGTGGGTTGAGGGAGCCTTCCAGCAAAGCCCGCCACGGGTGCCAAGAGGCTTAGCTATGGGGATGCTCGACCGAGCAAAGCACCCTGCGCGCTGCCGCGGTCGCTCTGTGAGCCTCTCCTAGGCTCGCTCTTGGACAGGACGGGTGGTGAGGGGCCCAGCCCGGGGTGGGATGAGACCCCTGTCCCGGCCTCAGCTGTCTCAAGACCATCTTGTCCCGAGTCGCTCCACCACCGGGGCCTCGGTCACTGGCATGTGATGGTTCTCTGAGGAATTGATGGGCATGTGCCCGCCGGGTGTCTGGGGACAGCCGGGCTGAACAAATGTCCCTGGCTGATGGTTATTGGAAACCACAGAGGAATGTACTCATTAAAGGGGGAGGTATGCGCCCACACCTGGTTCCTCTTCCTCCCCCATGAGCTGTGACCACAAGGTCCCCCAACCCCGCCAGCCGGCCACTTGGCACAGGCCGGGAAAGCCCCCAGTGCGTGCTGCCCAGGCAGGGGATCCTCCGTCCAGGAGGTGATTCAGAGACGCCTGCCCACCGGCTGCACATGGCAAACGCAGGGCACGGAATCGCAAGATGAAAACTTAGCCCTGGCCCTGGACCAGTCCACAGTCCGGTGAGAGACGTAGACTGATAAATGATTGTAATACAGTGCCGTAAGTCCTGTCTAAGGTTCGGGGAACACAGATAAGAGGAGAATGGATTCTCCCTGAGGGTGGGTCCCGGCCAGGCCAGAGATGGTGGCTGCACTGGGCTTTGCAGGCTAGTAGGAGTTCACCCTGTGAGCCAGGATCGGGGCTAGGGCCTGAGGGTGGGTGGCCAGGAGGAAAAGGCTTGGAGCTTCAGAGACAATTGTCACCTCCACGCTAGAGGCTGCCTCGGCCCTGCAGGGGCCCAGGTGACACGGGGTCTGTTGTCCCAGGAAGGGGCTTGGCCATTGGGGAAAGGTGACCTTCAGCTGCCACCTTGGAGGAGTTGAGACGGCACTCCAAAATGTCCATACATACACAGCCTGTTTAAAACACCATAAGGAGCCTGTCTGGGTGCCTGATGAAAGGAGATAGAGTATAGAGCACATCAGAAATCAGGCTGCAGAGGTTGGCAAGTCCCCCAGGCCTGGATTAGAGGCTGTGGGGCCTGGCAAGGTCTCCTGATGGTGAGTCACCCGTGGGAAGCCGGTGGCTCCTGCCTGGGCGGGATCCCTGTGAATGAAGCCTGCCCTGCACCGCAGACCAGTCGACTCACCTGTGCGGTGGGACCCGGGCTCCCCAGGCTACTAACTTGCAGCCCACTTGAGACACTGAAATGAACCACCCCAGAGCAGGCTGAGTCTGGAATCTGCCTGCGTTCTTAGAGACTCGGTGTGGGAGCCATTGACTTGGCCATGGTGGAGTGGAGGCCCTGAGGCTTTAGGGGCCCTCCCTAAAGGGGCCTGCATTATGAGGCCACGGTTTTAAGAATCACAGTTCTAGCAGAGGTTTGCAGATGGCTTGAAACTAGCTAAGTTGACAGATTTGTTGGAGAACAATTCAGAAACCCAAAGGAGGGCTGGGCAAAAGGAGGTGCTGACCTGGACCCCTCAGCAGAGCCTGGGGAGGGTAGGAAAGGTTTAAAAAGCAAGGGTGCTGTGGTTACTTGCTCAGTCATGTCCAACTCTTTGTGACCACACGGACTGTAGCCCACCAGGCTTCTCTGTCCATAGACATTCTCCAGGTAAGACTACTGGAGCGGATTGCCATGCTCTCCTCCAGGCGATCTTCCCAACCCAGGGATCAAACCCAGGTCTCCTGCACTGCAGGCAGATTCTTTACCAGCTGAGCTACCAGGGAAAACCCAAAAGCAAGGGTAGGTACACAGAAAACTACAAAACGTTGCGGAAAGAAATTGGAGAAGAGAATAGAGAGACATCCCATGCACGTTAATTGGTAGACTTAATATTGTTAAGATGTCAGTATTACCAGAAGTCATCTACAGATTCAATTCCATCCCTGTCAGAATCCCTATTTCAGATATAGAAAAGCCATCCTGAAATTTCTATGAACTCTCAAGGGACCCCAAGAAGTCAAACTATCTTGAGAAAAAGAAAGGAGCAAAGTCTCACATTTCCTGATCTCAGAACTTATTACAAAGCTACAATCATCAGAACAGTGTGATACTGGTATAAAGACAGACTGATGGAACAGAATAGAGTCTAGAAAGAAACCCTGCCATATGTAAACAGCCATGTGATTTTCAACAAGAGTTCTAAGGCCATTGGTTTCCCAGGTGGCACGGTGGTAAGGAATCCACCTGCCAATGCAGGAGACAGGAAAGATTTGCAGGTTGGATTCCTGGGTCAGGGAGATCCCCTGGAGGAGGACGTGGCAACCCAGTCCAGTATCCTTTGCCTGGAAAATTCCATGGGCAGAGGAGCCTGGAAGGCTACAGTCCATGGGGTCAAAAAGAGTCAGACACAACTGAGTATGCACGCACCCACATGCATGCTGAGACCATTCACTGGAGGGAAAAATAGTCCTTTCAATACACAGTGCTAGGAAAATTGGATATCCACATGTGAAAGAATAAAGTTGGGCTCTCACCTTATACTGTATTAAAAAATTATGGTAGTTCCCCTTATCCACAGGGGCTATGTTCCAAGACTGGCAGTGGATGCCTAAAGCCAGATAGTACTGAAGCCTATATCTACTATGCTCTTCCTGTATATATGTAGCTATGACAAAATTTAATATGTAAAGTAGGCACAGTAAGAGAATATCCAAATTTCCAGCATCACTCCTTTCGTACTTCAGGACCATTGTTTAGTAAAATAAGAGTCACTTGAGCACAAGTACTGACAGAAACAGTTGAACTGGTAACCAAGACAACTGCTAAGTGCTGGGTGGGTGAGGAGCGTGTGTGCAATGAGGACAGATGACAGGCAAAGGGGTGATTCACGTCCCAGTCGGGACCAAGCAGGAGGGTGCGAGCTTTCATCAACGTACTCAGAACGGCATAAAATTCAAAATATATGAATTGTTTATTTCTGGAATTTTCCATTAACTATTTTCAGACCCCAGTTGACCTCAACTAATTGAAACCTTGGGAGGTGAAATTGCTGATATGGGGGGAGGAGCTTCTATAATTCAGAGTGGATCAATGACTTAAATATAGGAGCTAAAACTATGCAACTCTTAGGAAATGGAGAGAGAAATGGCAACCCACTGCAGGATTCTTGCTGGGAAATTCCATGAACAGAGAAGCCTGGCAGGCTACAGTCCATGGGGTCACAAAGAGTCGGATACCACTTAGCAACTAAACAAAACGATGCTAAAATTATTTTCAGGAGTAAAGGCTATTTTCTTACCTCCACTGTTGCTTTAAAAAAGATGAAATTAGTATGCCCAAACATTGTTAATAAAAGACAAACTAAAAGTTACATATCTAGGGCTTCTCTGGAAAACAAACATTATATATTGGCTTCCAACTTAAAATTGTTCATTTCATCAAATATGATTTGACATTGGTTGGCCTTTTATAGTTTACATAAAATAAAGTTGATTTTCCTCAGTTCTATGATTTTGAATTTATTTAAAAAAAAAAAAACTCTTAGGAAAGAAGGTGGAGGAAAAGCTTCCTCTGTGACATTGGATTTGGTGATTTCTTGGACATGACACCAAAGTGAAAGTGTTAGCTGCTCAGTTGTATCCAACTCTTTGTGACTCCATGGACTGTTGTCCACCAGGCTCCTGTCTCCATGGGATTCTCCAGGCAAGGGTACTGGAGTGGGTTTCCATTTCCTTCTCCAGGGGATCTTCCTGACCCAGGGATCAAACCCAGGTCATGACACCAAAAGCACAGGCAGCAAAGTGAAAGCAGAGAAACTGTGCTACACCAGAATTAGAGACGTCTGTGCAACAAAAATCACAATCAACACGACAGTTCCAAAGCATCAATTCTTTGGCGCTCAGCTTTCTTTATAGTCCAACTCTCACATCCATATGTGACCACTGGAAAAACCATAGCCTTGACTATACAGACCTTTGTTGTCAAAGTAATGCCTCTGCTTTTTAATATGCTGTCTAGCTTGGTCATAACTTTCTTTCCAAGAAGCAAGCGTCTGTTAATTTCATGGCTGCAGTCACAATGGAACATTACTCAGCGTTTAAAAGGAAGGGAATTCTGTCACATGCTACAACATGGATGAAACTGAGGACATGATATGAAGGGAAATAAGCCAGTAACAAGAAAAATAAGCACTGAACGAATTCACTTCCATGAGACCCCTAGAGCTGTCCCGGTTATAGAGACAGAAAGTAGAACGTGCGGGGAGGGTTGGGGAGAGGCCCAGCTGTGGAATGCCTGTGGAGTGTCACTTTGCAGAAGGGAAAGGGTCTTGGAGGCTGCTTGTGCAGCAGCGTGAGTGTGCTCAAGTCCACTGAGCTGAAATGACGAAGACGCTAAATCTTGTGTTTGTCGATGTGGTTTAGTTGCTCAGTTGTATCCAACACTATGCGACCCCATGGCCTACAGCCCACCAGGCTCCTCTGTCCATGGAATTTTCCAGGCAAGAATACTGGAGTGAGCTCCCATTTCCTTCTCCAGGGAATCTTCCTGGCCCAGGGATCCAACCCACATCTCCTGCATTGGCAGGTGGATTCTTTACTACAGAGCCATGAGGGAAGCCGTGTTACATGTATTACCACATGTATTTTACCACAGTTAAGGAAAAAGAAAGAAGGTTCGGGATGCGGGTGTTATGCCCAGATCCTAATCTCCACAAATCACCAGGAAGCCTTACACCGATGCAAGCACATGAGGAAGTTTATTGCAGACCCGGGTCTGGACCGCAACACACACACCGACGCAGCGGAGTGAGGGCAGCGGGCCCGAGCCGCATGGTACAAGGCTTTTTAAAGGGAAAATGTTCCTAGATAGGAAACACCGATGGGATAGATAATCTGGAGCCCAAAACAATAAAATAAATGGCAGCGGGATCATACTTATCAATAATTACCTTAAATGTAAACGGGCTGAATGCCCCAACCAAAAGACAAAGATTGGCCGATTGGATACAGAAACAAGACCCCTATATATGTTGTCTACAAGAGACCCACCTCACACCTAGGGACACATATAGACTGAAAGTTAAAGGCTGGAAAAAGATATTCCATGCAAATAAAGACCAAAAGAAAGCAGGAGTGGCAATACTCATATCTGATAAAGTAGACTTTAAAATAAAGGCAGTGAAAAGAGATAAAGATGGACATTACATAATGATCAAAGGATCAATCGAGGAAGAAGAAATAACAATTATAAGTATTTATGCACCTAACATAGGAGCTCCACAATATGTAAGGCAAATGCTAACAAATATGAAAGGGGAAATCAACAACAACACAATAATAGCAGGAGACTTTAATACACCACTCACACCAATGGATAGATCAACTAGACGGAAAAGTAACAAGGAAATTCAAACTTTAAATGAAACAATAGACCAACTAGACCTAATTGATATCTATAGGTCATTCCACCCCAAAACAAGGAATTTCACCTTTTTCTCAAGTGCACACGGGACCTTCTCCAGGATAGATCACATCCTGGGCCATAAATCTAACCTTGATAAATTCAAAAATATTGAAATCATCCCAAGCATCTTTTCTGACTACAATGCAGTGAGATTAGATATCAACTACAGGAGAAAACCTCTCAAAACTTCCAACATATGGAGGCTCAACAACACACTGCTGAATAACCAACAAATCGCAGAAGAAATTAAAAATGAAATTCAGTTATGCATGGAAACGAATGAAAATGAAAACACAACAGCTCAAAACCTATGGGACACTGTGAAAGCAATGCTAAGGGGAAAGTTCATAGCAATACAAGCTCACCTCAGGAAACAAGAGAAAAATCAAATAAATGACCTTACTATACACCTAAAGCAACTAGAAAGGGAAGAGATGCAGAAGCCCAGGTCTAGTAGAAGGAAAGAAATCTTAAAGATCAGGGCAGAAATTAATGCAAAGGAATCAAAAGTGACCATAGCAAAAATCAACCAAGCCAAAAGCTGGTTCTTTGAGAAGATAAATAAAATTGACAAACCGTTAGCCAGACTCATCAAGAAACAAAGGGAGAAGAACCAAATCAACAGAATTAGAAATGAAAACGGAGAGATCACAACAGAAAACACAGAAATACAAAGGATCATAAGAGACTATTATCAGCAACTATATGCAAATAAACTGGACAATTTGGATGAAATGGACAAATTCCTAGAAAAGTACAACTTTCCAAGACTAAACCAGGAAGAGATAGATAATATTAATAGACCCATCACAAGCATGGAAATTGAAACCGTAATCAGAAATCTTCCAAAAAACAAAAGCCCAGGACCAGATGGCTTCACAGCTGAATTCTACCAAAAATTTAGAGAAGAGCTAACACCTATTCTACTCAAACTCTTCCAGAAAATTGCAGACGAAGGTAAACTTCCAAACTCATTCTATGAGGCCTCCATCACCCTAATTCCAAAACCTGGCAAAGATGCCACAAAAAAAGAAAACTACAGGCCAATATCACTGATGAACTTAGACGCAAAAATCCTCAACAAAATTCTAGCAAATAGAATCCAACAACACATCAAAAAGATCATACATCATGATCAAGTAGGCTTTATCCCAGGGATGCAAGGATTCTTCAATATTCGTAAATCAATCAATGTAATACACCACATTAACAAATTAAAAAATAAAAATCACATGATTATCTCAATAGATGCAGAGAAAGCCTTTGACAAAATTCAACATCCATTTATGATAAAAACCCTCCAAAAAGCAGGAATAGAAGGAACATACCTCAACATAATAAAAGCTATATATGACAAACCCACAGCAAACATTATCCTCAATGGTGAAAAACTGGAAGCATTCCCCCTGAAATCAGGGACAAGACAAGGGTGCCCACTCTCACCACTACTATTCAACATAGTTGTGGAAGTTTTGGCCACAGCAATCAGAGCAGATAAAGAAATCAAAGGAATACAGATTGGAAAAGAAGAAGTAAAACTCTCTCTGTTTGCAGATGACATGATCCTCTATATTGAAAACCCTAAAGACTCTACGAGAAAATTACTAGAGCTAATCAGTGAATATAGCAAAGTTTCAGGATACAAAATCAACACACAGAAATCCCTGGCATTCCTATACACTAACAGTGAGAAATCAGAAAGAGAAATTAAGGAAACAATCCCATTCACCATCGAAACAAAAAGAATAAAATACTTAGGAGTATTTCTACCTAAAGAATCAAAAGACTTGTATATAGAAAACTATAGAACACTGATGAAAGAAATCAAGGAGGACACAAACAGATGGAGAAATGTACCGTGCTCATGGATTGGAAGAATCAATATAGTGAAAATGAGTATACTACCTAAAGCAATATATAGATTCAATGCAATTCCTATCAAGCTACCAGAGGTCTTCTTCAAAGAATTAGAACAAATAATTTCTCAATTTGTATGGAAATACAAAAAACCTCGTATAGCCAAAGCAATCTTGAGAAAGAAGAATGGAACTGGCAGAATCAACCTACCTGACTTTAGGCTATACTACAAACCCACAGTCATTAAGACAGTATGGTACTGGCACAAAGACAGAAACATAGATCAATGGAACAGAATAGAAAGCCCAGAGATAAATCCACGCATCTATGGACACCTTATCTTTGACAAAGGAGGCAAGAATATACAATGGAGAAAAGACAACCTCTTTAACAAGTGGTGCTGGGAAAACTGGACAGCCACTTGTAAAAGAATGAAACTAGATCACTTTCTAACACCATACACAAAGATAAACTCAAAATGGATTAAAGATCTAAGCATAAGACCAGAAACTATAAAACTCCTAGAGGATAACATAGGCAAAACACTCTCTGCTATAATCCAAAGCGGGATACTCCATGACCCACCTCCCAGAATATTGGAAATAAAAACACGAATAAACAAATGGGACCTAATTAAAATTAAAAGCTTTTGCACAACAAAGGAAACTATAAGCAAGGTGAAAAGACAGCCTTCAGAATGGGAGAAAATAATAGCCAATGAAGCAACAGACAAACAATTAATCTCAAAAATTTACAAACAACTCCTGCAGCTCCATTCTAGAAAAATAAACAACCCAATTAAAAAGTGGGCCAAAGAACTTAACAGACATTTCTCCAAAGAAGATATAAAAATGGCTAACAAACACATGAAAAGATGCTCAACATCACTCATTATCAGAGAAATGCAAATCAAAACCACAATGAGGTACCACTTTACACCAGTCAGAATGGCTGCCATCCAAAAGTCTACAAGCAATAAATGCTGGAGAGGATGTGGAGAAAAGGGAACCCTCTTACACTGTTGGTGGGAATGCAAACTAGTACAGCCACTATGGAAAACAGTGTGGAGGTTCCTTAAAAAGCTGCAAATAGACCTGCCATATGACCCGGCAATCCCACTGCTGGGCATATACACCGAGGAAACCAGAATTGAAAGAGCCACGTGCACCCCAATGTTCATCGCTGCATTGTTTACAATAGCCAGGACATGGAAGCAACCTAGATGCCCATCAACTGACGAATGGATAAGAAAGCTGTGGTACATATACACAATGGAATATTACTCAGCATTAAAAAAAAATTCATTTGAAGCAATTCTACTCAGATGGACGAAACTGGAGCCCATTATCCAGAGTGAAGTAAGCCAGAAGCAAAAACAACAATACAGTATATTAACACATATATATGGAATTTAGAAAGACAGTAATGAGAACCCAACATGGGAGACAACAAAAGGAACGCAGATGTATAGAATAGACTTGTGGACTTTGTGGATGAGGGTAAGGGTGGGATGA
>ML660786.1:517049-553795 GCA_007570785.1 Antilocapra americana
GAAAATGGCTACAGGTGGGGTGAGGCGTCCTCCGTGATTAGTCAGGCACTTAGGTCTCACACGGGCAATTTCTCCTGGTGGAGGGCTGCCCAGGTGGGGTTTCTGCCTCAAGTGGAGGTGTCCACCAGGCAGGAGACAGGAGGAAGGAGGAGACGGTGAGGGTCTCATCATTTCAGACACAATGAGTCTGTGGTGTCTACCCACCCCCCCGGCCCCAGCAAGGCCACCTCTCAGGCCACGATGTCATCAGGTTTTTCTGAGCACTTTGCCCCAGCAGCCAGCCCCCAACACATAGCCCTGTCCTCTTCCCGGGAGGACACACATCCTTGGGCCACGTTTGTGCCTGGAGGTGGAGTCCGGCCCATCGGCCACTCCCCAAAGCGCCCCGTGGGCTCTCCCTTCCCTCCCCAGCCTTCCTCCTTTGCTCTCTCCCTCCTGCCCTGCGGTCCAGTGCCTTCTTCCTGCTCCTTCCCTTTGGGGGTCGAGAGGGAAGGTGGAGAGCAGGCTGGACCCCCGAGGCGGGCCCAGGGCGTCTCCACTGCCTCCTTCCACCTTTGTGGCCGTCCACCTCCCTCCCTGGTGGCTGACATTTGAGAAGGACTCAGCAAGGGGCTGGGCAGCCCCAGACGCAGCCAGGTGGGCCCCCGAAGGTCCAGGTCACTGACCACGTGCTCTCTTTCCATCCTAGGACCTGAGTTCCTTTGCCATGCCGCTCCTGGATGGAGACCTGGAGAGTTCAGAAAAGCCTCCATCTCGTAAGGTAAGGCTCCCTTCCTCCCAGCTTCTCCCAGCTCACCGGAGGTGCCACTGAGGCCAGACTCCCTCAGCCCGAGCCCAAGACGACTTCTCCTTGTGCCCCTGGCTGCAGCTGAGCCCACCTTCACCCTCAAGGCTTCACCCCTTCCCCTTCCCTTCCCTCTGGGCCCCTCCCTGGTCCATGGATGCTCCAAAGTGGGCAGAGGTGATGCTGAAGAGTTCATGTTGAGCTTAGTGCCCTGAGTGCCCGAGATGCTCACGGGCAAAGAGAAGATAGTGAAAATCAGGAAAAAGCGGGTCATGAAGCCCAGGAGGCCCTCCTCCCGCCCCACCCCCTCCTCCCCTTCCCCCACCTCCACCCCTCAAGTCCTTCTCTCCCTCCTGTCCTCTTTCCGTCTTTTCCTTTCTTCTCGTTCACCCACCTTTTCCCCTCTCCCATGGTCGGTGGAGGGCCGGTAGCCCGAGGCGTGCATGTCCTGGGATGGGTGGGGTGGCCGTGGCAGGAACGGGGAGGTCAAGGCAGCCTGCAGCGGGGGTGAGTGTGGGGTGGAGGGCTGGCGGGAGGCCCAGCAGTCGTGCCTTGGGGGGAGCACTGCAGGCAGTGTCTTGAGAGCAGAGAGTGGTAGTCAGTCTTTCCCACAGTCCTCTGGCCACCTCACAGCGGGGCTGGGCCCAGTCTGGGTTGCCTGGTGCTCAGCCCAGCGTGTGCAATGCTGCGTCCGGACCCCTGCTCTGGGACTGGTGGGGCAGGCCATGCAGGGGAGCCCCCCAGCAGGACAGGTCTTGCACCGTCCGGCTAATCTCTGCATCTTTGTGCCCTGTGACTGAGATGCCCGTCCCTTCAGGGAACTGAACACCTTCCGTGGCTACCAAGCTGAACGTGGATGGCACCCTGGGTGCCCTCCTCCTCCACGAGGAGCCACGGCTGAGCTCCCCTTTCTGGGAGCTCTTGGCTCAAGAGCCAAGCCCGCATGCTCCCAAGCATCAGTTGAGACGGGAGTCTGTCCGCTCTCCCCACAGTCCCCGGTCCTGGTTCCCCTGCCCCCAGAAGGGGCAGCTCTTTGTCACAAGAGACATCTCAGGATACAAGGGCTTCTGGTCGCCTCGACTCTGCACAGCTCCGTGTGCAGCCCCCAGGCCAGCATCGAGAGGAGGGTCAGTGCCTTTGACGTCGCAGATCTTTCAAGAGCACTGCGGTCACTCCGGGTCAGCCAGGGTGGCTGGGGCCTGGGGGCGTCTGTGGAATGCCCGGCAATCCGCCACCCCCGCCCCCACGAGTGCCATGGGCTTTCCTGTCTGTGCCCTTTGATCCGAGGACAAGGAGCCTGGCCCCTCTGTTAGCCCTCCCTGGCAGCTTCCCTGAGGTGTGACCTGGGACGGGACCTTCTCGGTGAACCTGTCCGCCCGTTGGCAGACCCGGGCTTGTGACAGCACGCACCTTCCTTGTGAGGATGAGACGAGCTCGTCCGTAGAGCGGGCACAGATGGGTGGCGGGCCCAAGGCAGGTGCTCAAGGGCGGTCTGGGGACGCGGCTGTGACTCCGGACACCCCCGCTCTGGAGTGCTGGAGGGGTGCACCCACGTCCCGTTTGCCGGAGCCGTGGGGAGCGTTGCATTCAGCCAGGCTCTGGACTCCACCCAGGCACTCCTGTCCATCACTGGCCATGTGCACCAGCTCTCTGGCCCCCTTTCTGAGCACATGGGCACTCCAGCTGGGGCACCCCACCATCAGCTCGCTGGACGCGGCCTCTGCCTGCCAGGCCAGGCCCCCCACCTCCCCGGCCTGAGTCGGGCTCCAGGGGAGGGTGTTCCTGGCCTCCAGATCCTCCCTTCAAGGTTTTGTTTCATTCAGCCCCCGATTTTCTGGCGCCCCTTGCCTGTGGCCTCCTTCATCCGCACCCGTTTCCTACAAGCTCCCAAGAGGCCGCCACCAGTCGGCTGTCAGTCACAGCCAGGCCGGCCCGGCCCACCCTTCACCTTCACCCCTGCACCTCCCTTCTCTGCTCCCTTGCATCCTTGGGACACAGCTGAGACCTGAGAGTCGGGGGCCGGGCCCTGCGCTGTGGCCGCCCCTGCAGCCATGGACAGAGGGGGGCCTGGCAGCCCTACCCACGGCGCCCTGAGTCCCCATCCCGCGGCTCTGAGGAGCTGGCGGGCGCTGGGGAGGCACTGGGCCCTTCACTCATCCAAGCCCAGGGAAACGCTCCGTGGCGTTAGCAGAGTGCCATCTTGGCCGCATCCTGCCTGAAGGCATGGGCCCTGGCCCTGGGGCTCCTACCCCAACCTGCCCTTCAGGAAGCTGACCAGAGGCCAGCCCTGCACCCGCCTTCTCACGATCACGGCCCGGGACCAGTGCTCACACTCCCCCTGGACAAGGCTGACCTGGAGCCACCGTTTTTGGCCATGTTGAGGGGACAATCTGCTCTCTGGAGCCCCGTCCTCAGGGGATGGCAGCCTGGAATTCTGAGCATAGGATGGAGTCCCAGTCTGGAGAACTCTGGGCTCCGCTTGCCTTCAGATAGGGTTCAAGCCAGCACCCCGGGCCCTGTGAGACTGACCGTCCAGCGGCAGTTGGCTCAGCTTTCCTCGGTGAGCTGTCCGTGGTGGCCCAAGTGAGTGGCAGTCTGTCTGTCCTCCCAGCTCCACCTCCTCTTTCCCTGGCCCTGGGACGTCCCTGCCCCTCAGCCTGTCTGCAGCCTTTCAGCTCTCAGTGCCTTCTCTGGTTCGGGGCCTCGTGACCCACAGTGTCCCCGTTTGCAGACTCTTCCCCCTCTGGTTCACTCTCAGGCCAGCCTCGTCTTCCCTGCTGTTCTCCACGGCCTCACAGGGACCCTGGCCTTCCCCACATCTTGTTCTCTGTGTGGAATGAACATCAGCCTTGCTCAGCGGTTGCTCCTCCCCAGGTCGAGCTCACTGAGCAGCATGGAGGGGACATCTGCGGGGTTAAAGTGACTCCCTGCCTCTGTCCTCACACTTGACCTTGACTCCTCTTCTGTTTCACGTTGCCAGGCTGCTCCCAGGAGGTATATGGTGCAAGGGTCAAGGTCATGGGCCCGAGGTCCCACCCACCACTGACCAGCTTTGTGGCCTTCACTCTGTCCCCAGTTGGTGCCTTCTCAGAGCTCTGGGTTCAGGGGTACCTGGGGGGTGATGGTGCTACAGAGCCTCCATGGCGCCCCCTCTAGGGAGGCTCAGGTTCTCACACCCCACGTGGAGTGAGTGAGTGAAAGTCGCTCAGTCGTGTCCGACTCTTTGTGCCCCCGTGGGCTGTACAGTCCATGGACTTCTCCAGACTAGAATAATGAAGTGGGTAGCCGTTCCCTTCTCCAGGGGATCTTCCCAACCCAGGAATCAAACCCAGGTCTCTCGCATTGCAGGCGGATTCTTTACCAACTGAGCCATTAGGGAAGCCCAAGAATACTGGAGTGGGTAGCCGTTCCCTACTCCAGCAGATCTTCCCAACCCAGGAATCAAACCCAGGTCCTCTGCATTGCAGGCGGATTCTTTACCAACAGAGCTATCAGGGAAGCCCCACCCCACATGGAGCCTCTCCCTAAACCAGCCCTGCCTCTCTGACTCTCCACACCTAACCGAGGGTCTATTTGGGCCGAATTCATGATAATGAGAGCTGAGTAACAGTGCGAGGCACGTACCATCCAGGACCTGAGGCAGGTGTTCCCCAGGTCGTGTATCTGGTCATCTTCCTAGCCCCGTAGGTTGGCCTGCTGTCCCCAGTGGACACATGAGGACGCTGACGCTAGGTCACTTGTCACTGCTGGAAACCGGGCCGGCGTTCAGCTCCTGTGTGTGTCCGGAACCCTTGCCTGTGCCGTCCTGCTGTGGGGTCACCCTCCATCCCTGGGCCTGCGGCTGTGGCCACTCCCACCCCGTGTCCAGACAGTCGCTGCCCACCACTCGGAAATCTGCTCAGTGCGAATTATCCGTGGAATTCAGAAGGGCTTCGGAATGCCTGAGCCCATAGGTCAGCGGGTCGTGGCTGAGCCTGGGACTCTAGAGACATTTGTGCCTTCTGTATCACATGGCTGGGAAAAGAAGCCCTTAAACTTCTCCATAACATGCAGAGCTTGAGCTCCATAACTCTGGTAAAGCTTGGCCTCTGCCTCCGAAGCTGACTGGGCAAGAGGATTCTGCACTGCCCCCCGTGGCCACACTGGTCCTTTATCGCAGGGCAGAGGGTCTCAGGAAGAAGGGGGCGTGTGGTTGACAGTCCTCACAAGGGCATCCCTTCCTTTAAGGGACCATAAGCACAGCTGAAGCTCCAATACTCTGGCCACCTGATGGGAAGAGCCAACTCATTGGGAAAGACCCTGATGTTGGGAAAGATTGAGAGCAGGAGGATAAGGGGGCAACATAGGATGAGATAGTTGGATGGCATCACCGACTCAATGGATAGGAGTTTGAGCACACTCCAGGAGAAGGTGAAGGACAGGGAAGCCTGACGTGCTGCAGTCCATGGGGTCGCAGAGAAGCAGACACGGCTTAGTGACTGAACATCAAGCCCAGAGAGCATATTAAAAAGCAGAGACATTACTTTGCCAACACAGGTCCGTCTAGTCAAGGCTATGGTTTTTCCAGTAGTTGTGGGCATGTGAGAGTTGGACCATAAAGAAAGCTGAGTACCAAAGAATTTATGCTTTTAAACTGTGGTGTTGGAGAAGACTCTTGAGAGTCCCTTGGACAGCAAGGAGATTCAACCAATCCATCCTAAAGGAGATCAGTCCTGAATAGTCATTGGAAAGACCGATGCTGAAGCTGAAGCTCCAGTACTTTGGCCACCTGATGCAAAGAGCTGACCCAATGGAAAAGACCTTAGTGCTGGGAAAGATTGAAGGCAGAAGGGGATGACAGAAGATGAGATGGTTGGATGGTGTCACCGACTCAATGGACATGAGTTTGAGTAAACTCTGGGAGTTGGCGATGGACAGAGCTGCCTGGCGGGCTGCGGTCCATGGGGTCTCAGAGAAGCCGGCTGGACTGAGCGACTGAACATCAAGCCCAGCTCAGGGCGCCCTCTAGTGGTGGAAGCGCTTACAGGTTCCCGGCCCGGACAGGCACCCCAGGTGGACAGAGACCGGAGGCCACCCTCCCGCCTCCCTTCTCAGCGCACCTGGGGTCCACCCGCCGTGCAGAGCCTGCGGCCTCAGCCTGCTGGCCGACCCCCACCAGGCTTTGTCCTTGCCCCAGCACCCAGTGGACGAGTGGTTTTGCTTTCCTGCTGCAGAGCCGGGTGGCCCGAGGCCCTCTGGCTCCTGTGTTGCAGGCTTACCCAGCAGGTCATGCGCACGGGTGATTCCTGCGAGCCGGGTCTGGCCGGTGCCCCTTCGGACGGCCGTGAGGGCCGGGGCGGGCCCCTCATTCCACCCTGGAGGAGACCCAGGCTTAGCGAGTCTCGGAAACGCCCCCTGGAGGTCTAGCAAGGGGCGAGCGGGTCAGACCCAGGCACTCAGATGGGAATGAAGGGAAGTCGCTCAGTCGTGTCGGACTCTGCAACCCCATGAACTATACAGTCCACGGTATTCTCCAGGCCAGAACACTGGAGTGGGTAGTCTTTCCCTTCTCCAGGGGATCTTCCCAACCCAGGGACCAAACCTAGGTCTCCCACATTGCAGGCAGATTCTTTACCAGCCAAGCAACTAGGGAAGCCTGTGAATACTGGAATGGGTAGCCTTTCCCTTCTCCCAGAGATCTTCCCAGGAATCAAACCAGGGTCTCCTGCACTGCAGGTGGATTCTTTACCAACTGAGCTATGAGGGAAGCCATTCAGATGGGAATACCGGTTCCTAAACCCCCCAGCAGGGCACATTAGGCATCCCTCCAGTCTATGAGGTGTGTGTGTTGGCCTCAAGATGGAGTCTAGCACTTTTCAAACCATAACTGGTGGCAGTTTCAAGTCATGACCCAAGTGAGCTGCAGCGGTTTTCAGTCTCGTTAACTTTTCCCCAACCTCTGCAACCACGCCAACGGGGAAGCTGCTTGGAGGTGAACACTTTGTCCCTTCCCACACCAGGACCCCAGGATGGAGCCCCGGGCCCACTGACTCTCGGGTCACAGGGATCTGTGCTCCCTCCTTTGAGGAGGGGCCGATGAACATTATTGCAGGGCGGTCAGACCTCAGGACAAACGCGCGTTCTTGAGAAGTGATGGCCAGGAGACGGGGCTGCAGACAGGATAGAGGGGAAGAGGCTGTCTTTCGGGGCCTCATGGTTGCCTTGGCTGTCCTCCCCGCCTCCCGGAAGCCCCCTTGCAGAGAGCTGGATGGAGGCCAGCTGGGGTGGCCTCCATTTACACAAACACCCCTGGGGTGGTGCGGCCCAGCCTGTGGACGGGTCGGGTCGTCTTTGCGTCCTGTCCTGACCCCACCCCCCACCCAGGCCACCCCTTGTCTGTTCGAGAGCCTGGTGGGGCTGTTTCTCAGTCTGAGTGCCATGACCCCCCAGCTGGGTGGCAAGGGACAGCAAAGGGGGCAGGTCCACACAGGCCACGTCTGGGCTCCGAGGGACCTCACCCGTCTGTCTGTCTGTCTGTCTGTCTGCAGGTGGACAGCCCCTTTGGCTCGGGCAGCCCCTCCAAAGGCTTCTTCACCAGAGGCCCCCAGCCCCGGCCCTCCAGCCCTGTGTCTGCCCCCGTGCGCCCCAAGACCAGCCCCGGCTCCCCCAAAACGGTGTTCCCGTTCTCCTACCAGGAGTCCCCGCCGCGCTCCCCACGTCGCATGAGCTTCAGCGGGATCTTCCGCTCCTCGTCCAAAGACTCCTCCCCCAGCTCCAACCCGTCCACCTCTCCAGGGGGCATCCGCTTCTTCTCTCGCTCCAGAAAAAGTAAGGCATTGATGCTTTTGTTCCAGGTGGGTGCAGGGCTGCGCCGGGAGCCGTTCTTGGCCGCCGGGGGATGCCGCCGCCATCCGGCGGCTATAGCGATGGTGCTGAGTGTGTGCGACTGGGTCCGTCCCCCAAGGACAAATTAAGCTCCAAACAACAACGGGTTTCCACTTCCTTCGCTAACCCCCACCCATCAGGTGTGGTTTGCGGGGGTTAATGCAAGCATCGCCATCTGGTAGGGCTGTAAGGACAGCCACATGGAACGCTGGAAATCAGGAGTGGTGGGA
Organism: Antilocapra americana; assembly: GCA_007570785.1. NCBI lineage: Eukaryota > Metazoa > Chordata > Mammalia > Artiodactyla > Antilocapridae > Antilocapra > Antilocapra americana. Next base: position 524,928 of record ML660786.1, read on the forward strand.
AGCTAAGATTGGACCCCGTACCCTGCTGTGGTCTGCCCCAGGGGGGACCACAAGCCATAGCCTGCTTGGCTTTTGAGAGATTTGAGTCTTACTTGTTTCTGGCACACCCTGACTTTGTTTTGGGCCCTGTGTTTTGGCCCCTGACTTTGTTTTGGGGTCATCTGTTAAGAGAAACAGGGGCAGGAAACGTGTGTTTAAGAGAGAGTTCTTTAGGCTCATGAGAATTTGTGATCTAAGGATAAACTAATCTCCACTGAGCACCGTCGATTGTAATTGGGAATATTAGGGCAAACCAGGAAGTTGTTATCGTTTAGCTGCCAAGCCTCATCAGTCTCTCTGTGATCCCATGGACTGTAGTCCGCCAGGCTCCTCTGTCCATGGGAGTCTCCAGGCAGGAATACTGGAGTGGGGTGCCATTTCCTTCTCCAGGGGATCTTCCTGACCCAGAGACTGAGCCCTTTGGCAGGTTGTTTCTTTTCCATGGAGCCACCAGGGGAGCCGCAAACCATAAAGCAGATGGTTTATCTTCACCTCTGCTGTTTCTCAGTGCATCTCCCTACTCTTTGCAAATCTTTCTGATGACAGAGGAAGTTCCTGTTCTGGAAGACGGTGATCTGGGAAATATGCTTGCCCTGGGGCGTCAGGTCTGGAGTGATCCTCCTTTGTCTCTGGTTGTATTTGCAAGAGGACCGTAGGTCAGAGCTGTACTCTATCCTCACGGCCAGCAGCAGCACAGTTTTCAGTCTCTGTGACTTACGAGGAAGGGTGGGGGCCTTTTCTTTCGGTGGTTTGGGGTGTTTTTCCTAGCACCCCTCAAGTCATCCTCGTGATCACGTGTAAGTGAACAGATGTCCTGTGACAAGCTGGTCCTGACGATGCAGGCCACATGCGGTTGGAAACTTACATGTGAAGCCAGAAGCAGGTGTGTCCTAGTTGTGATGTCCCAGCGCCCCAGAGAACATCCCCAGTGTCCTCAACAGGGATCCTGAAGCTCTCAACTGCTCCATCATGCGCCAGCTCCCAGAGGAGGGCGGTCAGCCAGACCCTCACCAGGTGTCCTGTTTCTCACTTCTGGCCTGGGCTGGTTACAACAGAATGAGGTTGTATTAATTTTGTGGGGCCACCATCACGAAGTACCCCAAACCGTGAGGCTTAAACAACAGGAATTTATTCTGTCATGGCTCCAGAAGCCAGACACCAGATCCAAGCTGTCAGCGGGGCTGTGGTCCCCCCAAAGGGTCTGGGGAAGAGTCTGTTGCAGGCCTTTCTCTCAGCTCCTGGTGTCGCCAGCAGCCCTTGGTGTTCCCTGGCCTGCGGGGGCGACACTCCATCGCCGTGGGCATGTGGCCCACTCCCTCCGTGTCTGTCCATCTCCATGGGCCGCCTCTCTTCTTCTGAGGACCACAGTCACTTTGTATGAAGGGCCACCCGACCCCAGGACGACCTCCTCTGAATCCCTTACATCTGCTGTGACCTTGTTTCCACTTAGGTTCCCTTTTTGAAGTTCCTGGAAAAGACAAGTATTTGGCAGAGGGGGTACCTGGCGGCTCAGACAGTAAAGAATCCGCCTGCAGTGCAGGAGACGTGGGTTCCACCCCTGGGTCGGGAAGGTCCCCTGGAGGAGGGCATGCCAACCCACTGCAGTGTTCTTGCCTGGAGAATCCCATGGACAGAGGAGACTGGCGGGCTACAGTCCACGGGGTCACAAAGAGTCGGACATGACTGAGCGACTAAGCACGGCACACACAACCATCCCACCCAGTACGTGGGTGACGTCAGAAAAGCCAAGACCTGCAATTCACCTCACTGGCTGGGGAGTGGAGGACTAACTTGTGGGTATAGGATGGTCGTCCTGCTAAGACCAGGGTCACTTCTGAAGGCAGAATAGAGCGGCCAAGATTCAGAGTCTAGGAGGTCTTGGGGAGCCTGCAGGTGGGATGTGAGTCCTGGAGGCATGCCTCACCTTCAGCTCCTGGGGTGCCAGGAGTCTATGCTGCCATTTCTGGTCAGTGATTTTAAAGACCATTCAGTGTGCTTGGCTAGCAAATGTGCGTGCCTGGGTGCTAAGTTGCTTCGGTCGTGTCCGATTCTTTGCAGCCCCATAGCCCGTAGCCTGCCAGCTCCTTGGTCCATGGGATTCTCCAGGCAAGAATACTGGAGTGGGTTGCCATTCCCTTCCCCAGGGGATCTTCCTGGCCCAGGGATCAAACCCACGTCTCTTATGTCTCCTGCACTGGCGGGCGGACTCTTTACCACTCGCACTGCCCGGGTGGCCCAATAGAAACACTCGGCTGCAAAGGTGTCTTATTAGCTGCTGCACACCAGCTGTGGCTTGTTAAGCCTGCCTGCCATCTGCAGGTGGGGCTCAGGAAGGCATGAAGTGGCCGATGTGAAAGTGAAAGTCGCTCAGTCATGTCTGACTCTCTGCGACCCCAATGGACTGTACAGTCCAGGGAATTCTCCAGGCCAGAATCCTGGAGTGAGTAGCCTTTACCTTCTGCAGGGGATCTTCCCAACCCAGGGATCGAACCCAGGAGTGGCCAGGGCTGCTGTTAAAAAGATGCTCATTGATTAGGTCGGGTGGGGGCTCAGCTTCCTTAGAGAGGCTCTCTGGGGGGGGCGGGTGTTAGGACCAGGGACAGTAGCCCGTACTGTTGCCCTTGAAGCATGGAGCCCACATCCTTGACCTTCCCTGGCCGGAAACCAGCCCTGCCCAGCCTGTTGATGAAGCCCCAAGGTCGCGGTCTGTACACAGGCAGCGCATGTCCCGCTCTGCAGGGTCCTCTCCTGGGCCCTTGTCCCCCGGTTTTCCCATTGAGCTTGGTGTGAGGCTTGCCTGGAGGGCATACAATCTGTCCGCTCTTCCTCCTGCTTGAATCTATGCCCATGTCAAGGTGCCCGGACTGTACATCGCTCCCACTGCCCCAGAACTGATTTCGTAACCCTGAACTTGAGAGTAACGCCCTCGGCCTGTGTGAAGGGTCTTGTAAGCGGCAGCCCGTGGAATGCGCTGAAAAGATGGAAAGATGTTGCAGAGATGCTTTGTCACACGAGGCCCCTGGGAGAAATTTCCCGGCTTGGTACCAAGAATAGCTGTACTTCTGAGCAACTGGATGGCTTTTGTGTGTCATAGACCATGATGGTGTAACAACCCCATTTTCCATCTGTGTTGTCTGCTGAGACTCTTAGACCCAAGTCTGTGCCCAGGGCGTTAAGAGAAGCGTGTCTAGCCTGGTTTCTGAATCCATTTTTGGCCTCCCCCCATCCTTTTACTTCCTCCCCATCAACTCACTTTAAAGAAAAAAAAAACAAGACAGTTTATTGGAAGGAGCTGGGTGTATTTACAGAATCCGAAGGGGAGCTGAATGCTCGCGACTCAGGAAGGGAAGGAACCAGGCTGGTTCTGGGAGGCTCAGCAGCCAGAATTCACGGAGATGCAGAGAATTCCTAGTCTCTGCGTCTCTCCACCAACCACTCCAGATGCCTCATCCTAGGATATCTGATCAGCCCAGCTTGGATCTCTGAACCAATGGGGTCCTGTTGAGGGGGGAGCCGGGAGGCAGGGTCAAGCAGCTAAAGCAGAGTGACCAGGAGCCCGCCCTGGAGGTAGGCAGAAAGTTCCAGGAGGAGAGGCCCTGTTGGCAGCCAGGACACACCCACACCACTCTGCGCCCACTGCCTGGCCTGCATGCACACGCAGCCTCCCGCTTCCACGAAGATGCCCTCATCGAACTCGGTCCAGTCACCCCACACATGGCAGTCAGGGTCCCCCACTCCCCGGGCGCGTCTGAGCATCACCGCTAAGGATGTGAGTGTGATGGACCGAGCCCCCCCCTCCGCGCGATGAGACACCCGTTCCTCCTCCAGTGCTGTCCGCACCATCCTTCCGTCCTGGGACTTCCGGGGGAAAGTCAGGATTCTCCAAATCAAGAGCTGCAGCATATTTCCTTTGTTTTCTGTATCGTGTGTTGACCAGAACCTCTAAAAGCCTGTGTGATGACACAGGCTCTAAAGGGGCAGCAGACTTCCCAGGTGAAAGGGGGAAAGTTATTATTCGGAGAAAGCGGGGAGACAGAAATCCTGCAGAACCGCTTTCAAAGGGAAATAAAGGAAAAGTCTTTAAAGTCTCATTCTTACACATTAAGAATGAGAGAAGGTGGCAGGGGCTTCTCTGGGGGTCCAGTGGCTGAGAGTCTGTGGGCTCCACGCGGGGGGCCTGGCTTTGATCCCCTGGGCAGGGAGCTAGATCCCATGTGCGGCAGCTAAGACCCAGAGCAGTCACACAAGTAAATAAAATACATTTTTTAAAAAAGAGAAAGAGAGAGGAAATGCAGACAGAGGCTACAGTTCCAAGTGCTCCGTCTGCTGTCAGGACCAGTGAGGACCTTGGGTGGCTGGTGCTCTCTCCCTGGGAGGAGAGCCAGCCCTTTGCTCTACAAGGACCCTACCCCTTGGAGGGGCTTCTTGAATGCTGTGGCTGTAGCTTTCCCCTGGGCTCCTGGCCTAATGGCATGTTGATCCCAGACTCTTCCTGGGGACTCTGGGGTTTTCATCTCCTTCGCCCCAGCCCCACGGTTAACTAACAGCAAGCCTAACTCCCTTGGAGGATCAGGGTCAGCCACCCTAAGCAAAGCAATAACCCACTTTCTGCCTCTTCCTCTAATAACAGATGACAGCTCGGGACAAAATCCAGCCTGAAACCTTTCTTCTTTTTTGTACATTGATCACTGAGATACAGGCACGCCCTTGTTTCTCTCCCCTGTGGCTGTTTTCACTTGTAACAGCAGACTCAAGCTGTTGTCTCTGAACCACGTGCCCCACAGGGTAGAACATGTGTCTTCAAGTGAAAGTTGCTCAGGCATGTCCGACTCTCTGTGACCCCATGGGCTATACAGTCCCTGGGATTCTCCAGGCCAGAGTACTGGAGTGGGTAGCCTGTCCCTTCTCCAGGGGATCTCCCGCATTGTAGGTGGATTCATTACCTGCTGAGCCACCAGGGAAGCCCCATATCTCATTTAGTTCCCAAGAAGTCTTATATGGCCATGAGGCAGTAGAAGCTTCCAGAAGACAGCGAAGCTTATCTCCAAAAGAAAAACAAAGATTTCTTACAACTTTGGCTGAGGATGACCTTGCTTTTGAAGGTGAGGAAAGGGGAATGCATGTCCATCTGTTCATGAACTGAAAATAAGATGAAGGTCTTAAAAAAAAAAAAAAAAAAAGGTCTGGCATAGTCAGCAAGGCAGGACCCCAAGAAGGACTCCTGTTACTCAACTTTGCTCCCTAATCATTGATAGTAATTATCCTGCCTCCTGTGCTCATTTTCAATGCATCATATGTGAGCACTGGGTTTTGTTCTGAAATGTGCATATTTGTTCATTTTACTTATTTGCTTGTTAATACTTCACTGATACATTAGGTGCGTCATAAAACATACACGAAAAACTTAAACATTTAAAGGAAAAGATAAAAGCAAGCAGCAGATACAGTTGCCACGCTTCTCTTTCCACATCCAGAGTACCATTCTGGATGGGATGCAAACACCCCAGCATGGAGACTTCGGTGTCCCAGGTGTCAACATTCAGGGTTCACTTCCTGGATGTGCAGACAGGAAAAGCAAGATTCTCTAGATTAGGCACTGTAGTGAATTTCTTCCGTTTGCTTTCTCTGGCTTCTGTTGGCCAAAACCTAAAAGCATTTCCACATGGGACAGTTCCTGCTATTTCAATGCACAGCAAACACACAGAATCCAGGACAGGACGTGCAGTGGCACGGAACGCGTCTACACCCTCAGGCTCCAGTGGGGCCAGCTGACAAGGCTCCAGGGGTGGAATCGGTCATAAACAGGGTGCGAAAGAAGGGAACGGCAGAGAAAGGACAGGAGGAAGTTCCAGGCAGGCCAGAAGACCACAGGCTTTGGGGAGGAGACCAAAAGCAACTTCCCTGGCTGCAGCAGAGACGCTGAGCTCTGAGAGCAGAGCAGAGGTGAGGAGGGCAGGTGACCCACGTGGGGTGACGTGGGACAGCCTACTCTGGGAAAGACCGAAGGCCCAGGGAGAAGCGGGCAGCCGAGGATGAGATGGTTGGATAGCGTCACTAACTGAATGGACATCAGTCTGAGCCGACTCCAGGGGACAGCGGAGGAAAGGGGAGCCTGGTGTGCTGCAGTGGTGGTCAGCATCAGGGCAGCGGGTCAGGGGTGCGGGAGTCATGTCGGAATTCAAGGCAAGTTATCCGGCCAGCGCTTAGGTGGGGAACTGGGCAGGAACACAGTTTCAACCTAAAGACGGTCATACAGAGAGACGCAAGTCAGAAAGAAAAAAACAAACATCCAGTATTCACGCATACATGTGGACTCTAGAAAAATGGTACAGATGAATCTATTTGCAAAGCAGAAATAAAGACGCAGGCATAGAGAACAAACTGTGGACACTGTTGCGGGTTGGGGGGAAGGAGGGGAGATGAATTGAGAAATTGGGGTTGACACATACATGCTACTATGTATACAAAGTTAGCTAATGAGAACCCACCGTCTAACACAGGGAGCTCCACTCAGTGTTCTGCTGTGGCACAGAGCAGATAGACATATGTACATGGATTCATGTGTGTACAGATGTATACTGGTGGCTGATTCACTTTGCTGTGTCACAGCAGAAACGCAACATTGTAAAGCAGCTAAACTCCAATTTTTAAAAAAACTGATTTCAGACACTGTTAGATGAATTATAAAGACATAAGAGTTTTATTTAACCCGTCTAGTGACTGTTTTGGGTTTAATTGTGTCCTCTCAACAAAGATACATTGAAGTCCTAACCCCCAGTATTTCTGATTGTGGTCTTACCTGGAAATCAAGTCACTTACCTGGAAATCAAGTCACTTACCTGGGAATTAAGTCACTTACCTGGAATCAACTCACTTACCCGGAATCAACTCACTGCAGGTGTACTTAGCTGAGGTAGAGTCGTACTAGAGTCAGGGAGATGGTGATGGGAAGACAGACACACGGAAGGATGCTGTGTGACAGCAGAGGTGGAGACTGGAGTGATGAGTCTCCAAGCCAAGAGCTGCCAGCAGCCACAGAAGCCGGAAGAGGAAGGAAGGGGCAGGGCCCTGCACACACCTTGATTTCTGTCTTCTGGCCTCTGGACTAGAAGGGAACCCTCTTCTGACGACCTGGTTTGGGGCGCTCTGGTGCAGGCAGCTGCAGGAAGCCGATGCAGGGACCAGCTGTGGGCAAGTGATGAGGGTTAGCAGATGGGAAGCTGAGCTCCATGAATCAAGGTCAGCCCCTGATCTTTGCATCACGAGACCACTGTCCATGAGAGCGGGGGCTGTGGGGCTCAGACGACCCCCACCTTCTCCGGCGGGGAGAGAAGGCTGGACCTGAGGCCTTCTCAGCTGCTGCCGCAAGTTCCTGGTGACTTGCCCACAGACTCCTTGGTGGTTTTCCAGAGAGCAGTTTGGGTGGCGGGGAAGGGAAGGAAGCCATGCTAGGAGCTGAGGGGTGAAGACACTGACCTCGTTTCACAGCGTTTGGGCCTGAAGGGTAGGCCAGCTCGGGGCCCCAGGGGGTTCCGACCCCTCCTGGCCCCTTGCTGAGGCTGCATTGGGACCACGCAATGGGGTTTCCATCAGGGGCTGACGGTTCCGGGCAGATGGGAGGTCTTCCGTCTGCAGCTGCAGGGCTGGAGGCACACAAGGTGGAGGTGATGGGGCTGCAGGAGGCGAGAAGCTGGATCTGTGCCCGGGGGGGAGGTGTGAGGGGACACGGTCAGGCCCACCTCCTTGCTTGTGTGAGACTGTGACGTGAGCAGGAGAGAAACCCTTCTGAGGTCACACTGCCGAGACGCTGCTGTGGCGCCAAGTGGGGCCATCCTGACCCGGGCCGGGGGACAGGGAGCAAATGGGCAGATGGAAGCAGATGGGCACTAAGGGCTGGCTTGTGTGCTTCGCGACAGGAGCGACCTGGGCGTACTTCTAGGTGGAGCAGAGATGCAGGGGCCTGTGAGACGGGGCCTCCGGGCTCGAGTTGTAGACAATCTGATAACCCAGTAATAACATGCTGGCTTCCACATCTCCAGCCTCAGGGTGAACCAACCGGATGTAAGCAGAAACCTGCAAGGGATCAAAGCAAAGGCGCCTCCTCCGTGCCCACAAAGAGGGTTGTCCGCAGGCTGATTCCCCTCCCCTCTTCCTCTGTGGTGGAGGCCACAGCTTCCAGGGCACCTTGGCTGTCTAGGGACCGTGACAGACACAGAGGATGGCAGGCCGCCAGGGGGGCAAGGTCAGGGAGCTCATTATTTTAGATAATAGATGTCCTGGTCTGTTACGTTGTATGCTTGTTTCGGTCATTAAAGCGCCCTAAGCTACACGGCTCCGTGGTGGCAGAGGTGATGTTTGTCTGGATGGCAATTAAGGCAAAACTGGGATATTCCAGAATATTCCAGACCCAGGGCTGAGTGGGGATGGGGGCGGACTGGAGCTTGGACAGACTTGAATCCCTCACCCGCCGGCTAAGAGGGGAGATGAGACAGGTAAGGAGGGGGTGGGGGCGGGGTGGTTTGGGGCAAGACGTGGTGAGGGATGAATTCTGCTAAGTGACCACGACTAAGTCAGAGGAGGGGCCGAGTGCAGGTCAGCAAAGAGTCTCATTATAGGTGCCAGCGCCCTCACCACCCCACCCGCCAGCCTTTTCCTCCAAAACTCTCCCTTGGCCTGCTAAATAAGCTAGCAAGCTTATCAGGCCGCCTTTGGGTGACGTCTTAGATCTGAGTTCTGCCCTCTGTTAATTCACTTTTTCTAGGTTTTCTCTGTACTGTTCCTTCCACATGGTTTCTTTTGTTTGTTTGTGTTTTAATGGATACAAATGAACTTCATTTTGGTTTATTTGTTTACCTATGGCTTCGCTAGGTCTTTGTTGCTGCACTCAGGGTTTCTCCCTAGCTTTCTCTACTCCCTGGTGGTTGTGCGTGAACATCTCATTGTGATGACTTTTCCTGATACAGAGCACAGGCTCTAGGTGTCTGGGCTTCAGCTGTTTGGCTTGTGGGCTTGGCTGCCCCGAGGTAGGTGGGACCTTCCCTGACTAGGGATCAAACCAGATTGGCAGGCAGATCCTTAACCACTGGACCACCAGGGAAGTCCTGCCTTTTTTTTTCTTTTTTTCAAGTTTACCTTTGAAAAGCTTCAATGACTTGAAGCTCTGATGGGGTGGCCATCCCCGCTCTGTACAGATTCCCCTGGGGGGCAGCCAGTCCACCAGGAAGCGCAGAGCAGAGGAAGAAGTTCCGCGTAAAATCTCTCCCACATTTGAGACAAGACGGGGTGAATGAGTGTCCCCTTTTCACCTCTCTCTCTGAATGTTTCTTGGAATCTGATTCCCCACAGGAAAATGGGCGGCGGGGGCAGCTCTGGGTCCCAGGACTGGGTGGGTGGGGGGTGGCCTGGAAAGAGCCATGCAAAACTCCGGGGCTTTTCTGGCTTCTCGGCCGAGTAACCGCTAGAGGGGGATAGAGCCCCGTGTGTGAACCCGGGGGACGCCGCTGGACCCAAGGTTTCTGCCTGGGTTTCTCTGAGTTTAGTCACTGCCCGTGGTCGGTTCTCTACAACCCTGTGGACTGTAGTCTGCCAGGCTCCTCTATCCATGGGGATTCTCCAGGCAAGAATCCTGGAGTGTGTTGCCATGCCTTCCTCCAGGGGCTCTTCCCCACCCAGGAATCAAACCCAGGTCTCCTGCATTGGCAGGTGGATTCTTTACCATCTGAGCCACTCCCAGACAGAAAAAAAAGTGGATGTTACAGAGCAGGAAGCGGATCTCACCCCTGACCAGCCTGACCCGGCCTTTGAGCAGCCTCACACTGAATATGCATTAGGTCCTTATTTGATGAGGGCTTACTGAGGTCCTGGGCACCAGTGACAGTGTGCAGGTGAGGGAGATGCTGAGAGAACTGTTGCTCCAAGAGTGAAACAAGGGGAGAGGGGATGGCTCTTTAATGCAGGACCTTCAGGAAAACTGATCGGGGGCATCTGAGCGGAGACAGGATGGAGCCAGGTGTGGCCGGGCAGGTGCATGAGGCAGGTATGGGAGGTGGGGACAAGGCGTGCCTGGCCACGGGGACAGCAGTGGAAGTGTCCAGTAGTCGGGGTGGCCTCCGAGCCTGCAAGGAGCAGGAAGTGTGGCTGGAACCACGTGGGGAGGGACAAGGAGTTGCAGTCAGGGTAGGGGTTGCAGGCCAGCCCAAGACCCCATGGAGTAGTCCAAGGGGGTGTCGGCGGGGGAATGACTTGCTCCAAGGAGGGGTTCATCGGGCTGCTGCTCAGAGAGAGATGGTGGACACAGAGGCGGGGCCCAGCTGGGGCCGCCGAAATAGACCTGGAGGCCAACGACCACCTCATCTGAGACCTCCTCCCACCGGCCTTCTCCAGAAAGCCTCTGACTGTTCTTCCCTGGAGTGTTCTGCCAGGCTCTCAGATAAAACTTAAGTTATGCCTTAACTTTCCCCGTCACCCTTGGGCTCAGACTAACTCTCAGGGAAGGTTCTGGCAAAGATACTCCAACTGCGATGTGCATTATGGACGTTCAGGGCTGTGTCCTCTGGGGGTCGCTGGCACCTTTAGCATTTAAATGAGAAGGGGGTGTAGCATCACAATCAGGGGCAAGGGAGTCCCTGGTGGCCCAATGGTTAGGGCTTCCCCTGCAGGGACATAGGTTCCCTCCCAGGTCAGGCAGTGAAGATCCCATGTCCTTCTGCACAGCCAAAATAAAATGAAATAAAAGTTAATAGTGATTCCAAAGAGCAAAACCAAAACAGATGCGATAGATGCTTTTTTTGGAAGCAGTGGTCTTCCTAGAACCCACAATCTAGCTATGTTAGCTGCTGGAGTGAGACCAGGGTGTTTTTGCTAGCTGCCCCACCCCCACTGAGCAAGAAATGGCATCATGTCTCATGTGGGCAGCCGTCCAGCCCAAGTGACCACAGCTGACGGAAGTCAGCCCCCTGGGCACTGGGACATTTATCTTTGTCCTGTGCTCAGCTGTGCTAAGTCGCTTCCGTCGTGTCCGACTCTTTGTGACCCCGTGGACACACCTGGCTCCTCTGTCCACAGAACTCTCCAGGCAAGAATACTGACGGGGGTTGCCATGCCCTCCTCTGGGGGATCTTCCTGACCCAGGGATCAAACCTGGGTCTTCTGCATTGGTAGGCAGGTTCTTTACCATCTGAGCCACCTGGGGCGCCCCGCTAGAAAAAAGATGTTGAAAATCACAGACCTGGACAGCCGCCCACGCTAACGACCCCGAGGGCTTCTCTCAGTGCCGAGCACAGGGTCTGTAGGACAGACAGGCCACGAGGAGAAGGTGTGGCACAGACCCCAGGAAGAGGGGCTGCTGCAGCCCAGCAGGGAAGCGGGAAGCAAGGGACGTTCAGTGGGGCCACGAAGCATCATCACAGCTCTGGTCTGAAGCTGCTTTGTTGCAGCCCACAGTCAGAAATACATTTTATATCGTAACCCAGCACAGTCACATGGACAGCTAAAAATCATTTCTCATGAAACAATATTTACCCTGGCCTCTGTGCACTATTTTCAACTCGACTCTCTGTGGTGGTACCAGCATGTACTCTGACCCACACAGCGGGGTGCCCAAGGGGGCAGGCGTGGGGCTGCGCTTGCACTTTGGAAAATGCCACCCTAGACCATCATAAACAGCAGGATGGGCGTGGAGTCTGGCTGGGAACTTCGGAGCCCAGAGAACCAGCGGGGTTGGAAGGACTCGCTGGGGGCTTTGCCAGAGATGCCAGATGCTGAACGTTTGAACTTGTTTCTCAGACCAGCTCACAGCCATGACCCAGGCCATGTGTGCTTTGAACACCCCGAATACTTTTAATTTTCTGTTCATAGTTAAAATATTAACGTTCTATTGTGGATGACCGTAATTCTGGGTTATTTACATCTCGCTTCTTTAAACAACCCCCCCGCCCCCGCCCCGCCACCCCCCTCCTCCTGGTGTGTGGGTCTGATCAAAGGATGTAAGGAGAGCCGTTTGAAATGCGAATGAGCTTCCCAGGAGGTTTATTGAACTTGTAAAACTTGTGTCCTTTCTCACTCCTCTCCGTATTGGATCACAGACCGCTCTTCTTTTCTCTCCCAGCAACTGGAGTTTGTTTTTCAAATAAAAGTCTGTTTTCCCATAAAATGCCAAGACTTTTGTACTGTGTGTGGAGGAACGAACTTGGACTTTTAAGCTTTTAGTTTGGAGCCTCTGAGTCTCCGATTCACATGCCAGGGCTCGGGGCCTGTGTGCCCCAGTCTAGAACAGGGTCAGACGCGGGCGATTTGGTCCCTGGTACTTGGGTCTGGACACGAGGCTGGTTACCCGCCTGTCAGAGCCTCCATGCCAACACCAGTCCTCTCTTGGAGAGGCTGTTTCGGTGACCAGCTGGTTGGAACTGCTCTATCAACCTGGCTTTGACGATACCATCAAGTTTTTACTTAAAGAAAGTTGCTTTGAGTAGGACGCTTAAAACTTGTTAACGCCAAACACAGTTCTTCATGGAGGTTTCTTAATTAAATCCTTTTTAAAAAGGCCTATCATAAGTATCCAAAATCACCGCAGATGGTGACTACAGCCATGAAATTCAAAGATGCTTACTCCTTGGAAGAAAGATTATATCAACCTAGACAGCATATTAAAAAGCAGAGACTTTACTTTGCCAACAAAGGTCCATCTAGTCAAGGCTGTGGTTTTTCTAGTAGTCATGTATGGGTGTGAGAGTTGAACTATAAAGAAAGCTGAAAGCCAAAGAATTGATGCTTGTGAACTGTGGTGTTGGAGAAGACTCTTGAGAGTCCCTTGGACTGCAAGGAGATCTAACCAGTCCATCCTAAAGGAGATCAATCCTAAATATTCATTGGAAGGACTGATGTTGAAGCTGAAACTCCAATACTTTGGCCACCTGATGAGAAGAACTGACTCATTGGAAAAGACCTTGATGCTGGGAAAGATTGAAGGTGGGAGGAGAAGGGGACCACAGAGGACAAGATGGCTGGATGGCATCACCGACACAATGGACATGAGTTTGGGTAAACTCCAGGAGTCGGTGATGGACAGAGAGGCCTGGTGTGCTGCAGTCCACGGGATCACAAAGAGTCAGACACGACTGAGTGACTGAAATGAACTGAATTGGTAAACTCTTCCTATAAAAGGGAAGTGAAAGTTGCTCAGTCCTGTCCAGCTCTTTGCAACCCCATGGACGGCAGCCCTCTGTCCAGGCTCCTCTGTCCATGGAATTCTCCAGGCAAGAATTACTGGAGTGGGTAGCTTTTCCCTTCCCCAGGGGCTCTTCCCCACCCAGGGATTGAATCCAGGTCTCCTGCATTGCATGCAGATTCTTTACCATCTGAGCCGCAAGGGAAGCCCCTTGCTATAAAGGCCAGATGGGAAATGTTCTAGGCCTTGTAGGTCACCAGGTCTCTGCTGCCATGACTCAGCCACAGACAAAATGTAAACTTTGTCCCAGTGAATTCCTATTTACAGAAGCAGGCGGTCAGCAGGGCTGGCCCCCGTTTTAATAGATGGTGGTCATCTCGTCCCCTTTTCGACCCCTCAGTGCCTCCCTGATCCGATCGAGTGAAAATCTGGTTTGCCATGCCCTCCATGCTCTGGCCCTGAGCTGGCACTGACTGCACCATGTGCTGCCTGCCCGGCCTCCTGCCCGCTGGGTCCTCAGAGATGCCTGGCTGTCAAGGACCAGCCCCACAGCCCACTCTGGACAGCTCTCAGGGTTGTCCCCACTCTGAGCTTTCTGGGTGGGGGGCCTGGCCGGGTCTTTGTAGGGCTGCACTTCACCCCCGCCCAGCCCTCCTCCTCCCCTCGTTGTGGGCGTTGGTCCCAGACGTCCCTAAAGCACACCCCGCCACTGTCCATCTCGGGTGTGCCCCCCTGGAGCCTGCCCCAGCCCTTCTCGCAGGTGGCCGCAGGTGTTGCCCCGGCCTCTGCTCTCGCCCTGTGGATGTCCCGCTCCACGGTGGCCATTGGAGGGAAGGCAGGGCAGACTGGATGCGCGGATGAAGAGGTGCACGGGGCTAGAGACAGGATCTGGGCTCAGGGTAAGGCTACCTTGAGCTGGGAGAGAAGGCAGGCCCCGGGGCTGCCGGCGGCCACGGGTCCCCACGGCCCTGGCCCCGCTGGTTGCTTGCCATCTGGAGTCACACGAGTCCTACCCTGCGCCTGGCTGAGCGAGATCCTCCCTGCGGGGTCCCGGGGCTCAGGGGCCCGTCCTTAGTCCACCGCCCGCGCAGGAGCCCTCTGGATCCGGGCAGCTGGTGAAGTCCGGATCCCATGGCTCCGCAGACTTCAGGAAAAAAAAAAAAACGTGACTCATCCTGCCTGCCCGCAAAGAAAGGGAAAGTATGTGTGGCATCTGAGTTTCCTGAAAAGTTCAGCCAGCGCATGGCAGAGCTATGTGGCAGGGCACCCGCGTGGTCCTCATTGAGGGCGCCCTCTGCTGGCCACAACGCAGAGAAACACGGACCAGCCCGCCTGGGTCGGGCTGCAGGGCGCAACCATCCGTGCTGTCATCTGGGAGAAGCTACGGGAAAAAGATCTCCTTTCCCTCAGCAAACTGTAGAGCTCTCTGGCTCTCTCAGTGCTGCTCGAGCGATGATTCTGTACCACGCAACACAACAAAAGGAGATGCCCTCAAACACTGGATTTTTTTTTTTTTTAGATAACATTTCTTTGAAATTTATTTGTTTTGGCTGTGCCAGGCAGCATGCAAGTTCTTGGTTCCCCAACCAGGGATGCATCCAGTCCTCCTTGCATTGGGAGAATGGGGTCTCAACCACTGGACCACCAGGGAAGTCCCTACATTCTTGCTCTGACCGCTTTTTTTTTTTTAAATTCTGTGTATTTATTTTTGGCCATGCTGGGTCTTCGTGGCTGTGAGGGCTTTTTCTCTGATGGAGGCAAACAGGGGCTCCTCTCTACTTGTGGTGTGTGGGCTTCTCACTGCGGTGGCTTCTCTTGTTGGGGAGCACAGATCAAGGATCAGGGATTGAACCCATGTTCCCTGGTGGCTCAGCTGGTGAGGAATCCACCTGCAATGCAGGAGACCTGGGTTCAATCCCTGGGTTGGGAAGATCCCCTGAAGAAGGGGAAGGCTACCCACTCCAGTGTTCTGGCCTGGAGAATCCTATGGACTGTGCAGTCCATGGGGTCGCAAAGAGTTGGGCACGACTGAGCGATTTTCACTTTCACTTCACTTTCCTGCATTAGCAGGTGAATTCTTTACCGCTAAGCCACCAGGGAAGCCCATCTCTGACTATTTTTTTAGTTTCTTTTTAAAAATCATGTTTTATTTTGCAAATCTCAAACTTATATAAAAGTTGCAGAAACAATAGAAAGCATTCTCCCACCCCTTTCCTCTAGATGCCCCAGTGTTCATGTTTTGTGACCACATTTGCTTATATCCATTCCCACTTCTCAATAAAATATATATTTGTATGTGTCTATATGAAATCTGTGGAGAAGGAAATGGCAACCCACTCCAGTACTCATGCCTGGAGGATCCTGTGGACAGAGGAGCCTGGTGGGCTGCTGTCCATAGGGTCGTGCAGAGTTGGACACGACTGCAGCGACTTAGCATGCATGCATGCATTGGAGAAGGAAATGGCAGCCCGCTCCAGTGTTCTTGCCTGGAGAATCCCAGGGACGGGGGAGCCTGGTGGGCCGCCGTCTACGGGGTCGCACAGAGTCGGACACGACTGAAGCGACTTGGCGGCAGCAGCAGCATGTGAAATCTGAACCATCAAGAGAAGCTGCCGTCACAATGTCCTGGCCCCTAAATACTTCATTTCTTAAAAACAGGGACATTCTTCCAATTGCAGTTTAATTATCAAAACCAGGAAATTAACATTAATACAACTGTCTTCGCTAAGCTGCAGACTTTAGTCTCAGTTCACAGATTGTCTCAGTGACGTTTTCAAAAGAAAAAGACACTGTGTTTGGGTGTCCCTTCTCCTCCGTCCCTCTTGATATGCTTGTCTTTGTGACATTTTTTAAGACCACACACAGACTGTCCTTTCCTCTGGTTTGTCTGATGTCCTTCACTGTGGTTTTTCCGACGTTTCCTCAGGGTTCAATTCAGGTTGGCTGGTTGGGCATGAAGCCTTGCGTCCCGTGTCCTGTGCTGGCCTCACTGTGGGAAGCGTGGGATGTCATGGATATCAGTTCTGGGCGACTCTTACTGATCGCTTGATTAAGGGAGGTGTCTACCTTAAGTGAAAATCGCTGGCTCTTTAAGCCCATGAACTATACAGTCCATGGAATTCTCCAGGCCAGAGTACTGGAGTGGGTAGCCGTTCCCTTCTCTAGGGGATCTTCCCAACCCAGCGATCAAACCCAGGTCTCCCACACTGCAGGCAGATTCTTAACCAGCTGAGCCACTAGGGAAGCCCTTCCCTGTAAGTGACTTCCCTGGTGGCTTAGAGGGTAGAGTGTCTGCCTGCAATGCAGGAGACCTGGGTTCAGTCCATTGTTTGGGAAGATCCCCTGGAGAAGGGAATGGCTACCTACTCCAGTACTCTTGCCTGGAGAGGGTGGATGGAGGAGCCTGGTGGGCTATATTCCATGGGGCCACGAAGAGTTGGACACGACTGAGCGACTTTACTTTCATTTTCTTTTTTCTACTTTAAGTTAAGTAAGTTATTCCTTTTCCTTTTGTAAGCAGTAAAGATTTCATGGGGGAACTCCTTTAGAATTACATAAATATCTTCTTTCTCATCCAGCTTTCACTTGCTGATTTTAGCATCAGTCATTTATTCTGCCTGAATTTTTCCTGTGGTAGTTGGCGAGGTATTTTTTTACATGATCATCAATTCTCCATTGATTGGTTGGAATTCCTGCAAAGGAAGGAATTTTCCTTTTTGACTTATGTTTGTAGGTACGTATGTGATCATGGGCTCATGTTTTAGTCAACGGGTTGCAGTTTGTCCTCACCATATTCTGATGTTCCAATTGCCCTGTCAGCCGGCAGGAGCCCCTCCAGGCTGGTGCCTGTGTCCTGGGTCCATCTCCAGCAGCCCTCCTGTTGTTCATGTTCGTGCACACGCTTCTTATTTTGTGATGCAACAAAACTGTCCAGACTCACCTGAACTTTCCCTGCCCCAGTCCTGGAATCAGCCATTTCTCCAGAGAGCCCTCGTTATTTTCAGGTGGTGAATAGTATTTAGAAATAAAGACCAAGGTATGTTCATTGCAACTGAGACATCACAGCTTCTAGGCCTTCTCAGCAGACATGCCGGAAATACGCTTGATTTAGGAGAGTAGTTAAATACGATAAAGAAGGTGCAGCCACATGGTGGAGTCTTATATAGCTGTAAAAATATATTAACGTGGTATCTTTGAGCTGATATAGCAAGAAACATGAATGGAAGATTCTCGAGAGACTTGAAGGTGGCCCTTCAACAGCAGTTAGACATCAGTAGGAAACCTTTCCCTAAACCCAGGTGGTATTGGGTTGGCCAGAAATTCCATCAGGAATGACATTCAGCATCTTTTCACATACGTGTCTTCTTTGGAAAAATGTCTATCATTTTTAACTGGGTTGTCTTTTTGTTGTTGAATTGTAGGAGTTCTTTATATGTTCTGGATACTAGACACTTATCAGATCTATGTTTTGGAGATGTTTTCTCCTTTTCTGTGGGTTTTTTCACTCTCTTAATAGTGTCCTCAGATATGCAGAAAAATGTCTTAGTATTTATTTATTTGACTGCCCTAGGTCTTAGTTACAGTATGCAGGATCTTTTATTTATTTATCTGACTGCACTGAGTCTTATTTCCGGTATGCAGGGTCTTTAGATGCGGCTTGGGGACTCTTAGTTGCGACATGTGGGACCTAGTTCCCTGAGCAGGGATGAAACCCAGGCCCCTGCATTGGGATTGCGGAGTCTTTGCCATTGGGCCACCAAGGAAGTCCTAAAAATTTTTAATTTCAATGACAGCAAGCTTTTGATGACCAGAATTACTTAACGTGCTGCTCCTTGGCACCTGGCCTATAGAGACCCTCAGTCTTGTTGGCGGGAAGAATGGGGAGCAGGCCCTGGGAGGTGGCTGCCCATGACTGCAGGTCACTGATTCCAGGAGTGAGCCTCTCCAGGGAGCATGAGAAGCCAGGCCAGGCCGGTGGATGAGGGCACTGTCGCAGGGTCACCTGCCTCATCAAGAAATGCTGGCTGAGGGTCTAACAGTCTCTTAAAGCCTCTAGTGAGGGGAGAGAAAAAAAAGCAAGTTCTCTGGAGCATCACTGTCTGAGTTTCGTCTTCTGACCCTCAGGAAGTTTTTCTGCTTGACCGCAGTGAGTCGAGCTTCCTCCCAGCATTTCTGTTTGGTGGAAAGGACTGGAAGTCCTCTTTCTCTGCTCTCGCTGGTCCTCCTCATTTTCTGACCCCCGAGGACCCTCGACCAGCCCCAGGTCACCTAAAAGCCAGGAGGCTGGACTCTAGAACAGTGGAGAATGACAAGTTCTCCTAGGTTGTCCCTGAGGACAGGTTGGGCCACAAGGAGAGCCAATGGCCCTGCAGAGGTGCTGGTTCCAACAGGGTCCCTCATCTTTGTTTTTCTTTAAGAATTCGCTAAACAATTGGCTTAAAAGGTGCTTTGCTGATTTTTTTTCTGCTGAAGAGAGAATCACCGTTTGTTAGATTTTGTTGTTGTTTTTCTTTTGTTTTCTCTTTACATTTTAGTTTTCAGTGAAGTAGTTCAATCACGTGGTTTTAAAGAAAAGAAAATCAAGGAATACAAAATGATCAGTAAAAACCTCATAAAGGACCTCTTTAAATTGTGTACGTCTTCAACTATTGTACAGTTTATTGGTGACAAACCTTGCAAGCAAACCTTATCACAATGGGGGATGAATACTCTTCCCCACGTCTTCCTCAATTTCCCTCCTTTATCCTTTTTTTTTAAATTAATCAATCTTTTCTTTTTATCACCCCCTCAGGAATCTTTTTAGGCATTTTTAATCACTCCCTTACAATTTTAATAAAACAGATATATTACATATTATTTATGTGTTGCTTGAAACTGTGCTTTATATATAGAAAGAGGCTGTCACCCCACCACCGCTAAGCCAGTTTTCAGTCCCTTAGAGACAATATCGCCCCCAAGGAGAATGATGCCGTCAGCAGGGTTTGAGGTGAGAGATATCAGTGATTATGGTAAGATCTGACTCACTGGGAGTAAGGCCCATCTGAATCAGCAAACGATCTAAGGTACGGAATATCTTTTTTATATTTGGTCAGCCTCAAGTAATGAACCAGCCACGGAAGTGAACTTCCTAGACAACAGAAACAAAACCCTTTGAGTACCCAAATCTGCGTCTTTTCAAGTGTTTGGTGCATCAGACGCATTATAGTTTCCTTATTCGAAAGATACTAAATATCATCTCACTCTTAATCGACAACCTGGGGTCCTTACCAGATTCCATGGCTGCCCCTGAGGTGTGAAGACTGTTTGTAGACTTACGGACCAAAAGACTTCTTTTTTTTTGGTAACTTTTGGCCACGCCACGTGGCACGTGGGGTCTTAGTTCCCTGACCAGGGATCGAACCTGCACCCCTTGCATTTGAAGTGGAGTCTTAACCGCTGGGGTGCCAAGGAAGGACTGAACTTCTGGCCACCCTGCCCCCGGTCCCTCCTTCCACGTTCCCGCCGCATGCTTTGCGGTGGAGAGTTTTGCCTTGAACAGCAGCACCCAGGCTCTCCCCGATCGAAACGTGCTGCTAAGAAACCGGGGTTCTTTGTGCGTGTTGTGTGAAGTGAGTAAATGATCAGGAAGAAAGTCCCTTGGCTCCCCGTTCGAGAAGTGCAGCGCCTTTGGCTCGTGAGCGGGGGTTCTGTCCGAGCACCTCTGACTCGGTTCAGCTGGAAGAGGAGCTGCAGGCATGTGGTGCCCCCAGTTAGAGTCCGAGTGCCCACACTGTCCCCCCTGCAGAGCCTGGGCAGCCAGCCCTGGGCCAGCTGCCGCGGCGCGGAGGCGGGCTCAGGGCCCGGCTCTCCAGGTGACGCCCTGTGGGGCACATGACAACCCTCCGGGTTGGTTTAAGGTCCTGGCGATGCTGTTTGGTGTTTAAAATGCGCTGCAGCTGACAGGGTATTTTTCCTACTTTATCCCATTGGGTTTCCTGAAAACCCCTGTGACGTGGGCTCAGGCTGTATTGTGATTTTTTTTTTTTTTCTTATGGGAGAAATGAGGGAGAAGAAGCAGAGCAGCTAGGAACTGATGCCGGTCACCGCGTTGGTGCGGTGTCTGTCTCAAGTCTTGTAAGCCTTTCTGTGTACCCTCTCCTTGGGGATATATGTCATGATTCAGGAGGGACAGCTCAAGGCAAACCTCCACCCAGGCCTCATATTCTAAGCTAGTGGTTCCCAGATGAAGGAAGTGCCAAAGCAGGAGGGGTTCTCCTACGTGCTCAAGTTGCTTCAGTCGTGTCTGACTCTGTGACCCCCTGGACTGCAGCCCGCCAGGCTCCTCTGTCCATGGGATTCTCCAGGCAAGAATACTGGAGTGGGCTGCCATGCCCTTCTCCAGAGGATTTTCCTGACCCAGGGATCGCACCTGCCTCTCTTGTGTCTCCTGCAGTGGCAGACAGATTCCTTGCCACTGCGACACTTTTCAAATTTCTCCTGAAAGTTCCGGATTCCAGAAAATGGAGACGGTGCTTGATTGCCTGGGAGATGAAGGCCCAGGTGGACCACAGTCTGGCTTTCTGCCGAGCCTGTGAGTTCACAGATCTTCACCCTTGCACAAGGGTTTTGCACATTCGGTAGCCCTCTGAACTCCCTGAGTCATAACTTAGAGGAAGAAGCAAACAGAAAAGCCAGATGCTTGACCTCCAGACCCTATGGAATCTAGTGTTTGCAAGCCTTGGGTCCGGGGTTCACCGTGGGCCAAGCTGGAGTCAGAGCAAATCCCGTCAGCTCTTGTCTCTGGCACCATCAGAGCCTTTGGCCTGGCCAGAGACCCCAGGGGACTACAGGGCCCACAAGAAGGGATTCAGTGAGGCACCCGCTGGGTCCTTCCGTGGGGTGTTAGATTTTAAGAGCACCCGGGGATTCCCTACTGTTGCGGTGCTGGACTTTGGCGTGCTAAAAATCATGACTGCTATTGGGTTCTGCTTTTTCCGTCCTTTTCTGTATTTGTTTAAGTCAAGCTACCCCGGATGTCACTGGGTTTAGATGCCACAGGCATGACTTGAACTATTCCAAGTCTCAGTGGTTTGTCTTCGCCAAAAAAATCACCCTCTTGTCACTCAGAGTTCCGGGAGGAGCCGGGAGGCAGGCGTGACGGTGGGCGTGCTGGGTGACAGTTGGTCGCCCGGGAGCCTCGGCCTCACAAACAGCTCTGGGGAAGAGGAGAGGAAGCCCCGGGGAGGTGACACACAGTCTCACTCAGAGTCAAGTGCTGCGGTGACCTTTAGAACTTTCCATGAAATCCGACACGGTATTTTGCAACCAGCCGGAGAGCGCCAGCAACTCTGTGCTCCCGGTGTGCGGCCCGCCTGCCGCTCCTAGGGGGCCCCCCCAGAGCCTCTTACATAACTGGGGTTTGGTTTGGCCCGCAGCCTCTCAGGGGTCTGGTGCTTTTCAGGTACCGTCTTGTGACCCGGAAAGGTTCCAAGTGCGTTGGCAGTGGGTCCGTCTTTGTTTCCTTTTCCAACATCGAACCCAGAAGAGGCAGCCTGGCGGGGTGAGGTGGGGGGTTCCCAGATGCCATGAGATGAAAGTGAAAGAGTAAAGTCGCTCATCATGTCTGACTCTTTGCGACCCCATGACTATACAGTCCATGGAATTCTCCAGGCCAGAATACTGGAGTGGGTAGCCTTTCCCTTCTCCAGGGGATCTTCCCAAGCCAGGGATCGAACCCAGGTCTCAGAGGGGAGCAAACCAGCGGGGTGCCAGCCCAGCTGTGCTACTGGTCCCCAGGGGGAATCTTGGGCAAATCATTTTGCTTCTCTGAACTTCCGTGTGTTTTGCATCTTAAACTGAACCGTGAGGGCTGGCCTCCCTGCCTCATGGCGTGGCCGAGGAGAACTTTGGGAAGGCCCTGGTCTTCACGGGATGCACCTGCCTGCCCGCAGCCCTTCTCAGCCCTGCAGGCCTGGACCTGGGGCCCAGGGTGAAGGTGTGTCTGAACACGGGGGTGAGGAGCAGGACAAGTCTGCCCTGGGTCTCAGGCTCCCACCCGAGCCTCGAATCCAGGCCTCTGGTGACCGTCTCCGTGAAACCCTTCCCAGTAGCACACTGCTCGGCACTCAGAGAGGTTCCGTTGATGAGGGAGGTTCAGGCCTTGAACATTTCTTGTTTCTCCTTACTGTTATTGTTATGTGACAGCTGGAAATCCAGGGGAGGATGGACTGCTCCTCGGGGAGCCTGGCCGGCCTGGCCCTCTGATGGGGGGCGGGGGGGACAGTGGGCCTGTCTCCACGGCTGCAGTCTCTGCAGTCAGGGCCTCCTGCTGCACACGCTGGGGATGGGCGGGTGGAGGGCCAAAGGATGCTGAGCATCAACCACAGTGTCCACACGGACAGATGACAAGTTCCGCCAGGGCTCCGGCAGGAAGCCCAGGGTGGACCCCTTTACTGGGACGGAGCTGCCTCCTGGTTCGGCCCCTGTCCCCTGTGCTGTGGGAACAGGCCTCCCAGCTCAGCAGCCGACACCTGGGTGGACCCCGTTTACTCTGTCCCGGGTCATCAGGCTCATCAAAGCAGTGAGCTACGGAGGAAGCCGGGCTCTCCATTCCCGCATGTGAGTCAGACAGCCCTCCCGCCCCACCTCTGGCACCCCAGCGGGGCGTCTCTGCGGTCACCCCCACCCCTGGCTCTTCCCAGGCTGCAGTGTCCACGTGTACAGAGGCCCGCACCCTGGTGAAACCCGAACGCTCGGGTACCTGGGCCCCTTCCCCATCGTCACCCTGTGGGCCTGAGCTCAGAAGATGCCCCTTAAGTGTCGGTGCAGGGCTTCCGCTGCCCGAGGGCAGAGAGCCATCAGCACCATCTCCCTGGGCTCCTGGACGGTCCGCGAAGGCCCCCATCGTCCCCCAGGACAGGATACACTGACCCCGCGGTGACAGCCCACTTCAGTCCCCTGCCCTCCTTGCCTGCTCATGAGCCAGCTCCCAGAACTTGTTGGGAAAGTACTGATTATATTTCTCCCACCAACTCAGGTCTGTGCTGGCGGGGAGATTCCAGTCTGGCTGGGGGGAGAAGAAATATGCAAAATTTACAAATGAAGCAAGCTGGTGGCATGAAGCATCTCCAGGAAGTATTCTTCCGTGTCATTTTATTTTTCTGGTTCTCAAGGGTGGGCTTATACTTGACAAACTAGGAGAAGAACAATAACATAAACGACAACACGATTTGAATTCCCTAATGATTCTGTCCCTCCCCAGATTCTGTCGACCCAGTATCAAGGCAGTGACCGGGGAAGCCTGTTCTCTCAGCCTCGGGACAAGTGCAAAGACATAGAGGCCTCTGCTGCCCCTCCTGATGTTGTTCGGTCACTCAGTTGTGTTTGATTCTCTGCGGCCCCCATGGACTACAGCAGGCCAGGCTCCTCTGTCCTCCACTATCTCCCAGATTTGCTCAGACTCATGTCCATCGAGTCAGTGATGACGTCCGACCACCTCGTCTTCGGTCACCCTCTTCTCCTCCCGCCTTCAATCTTCCCCAGCATCAGGGTTATTTCCAGTGAGTTGGCTCTTCTCATCAGGTATTGGAGTTTCAGCTTCAGCATCAGTCTTTCCAATGAATATTCAGGGTTGATTTCCTTTAGGATGGACTGGCTGGATCTCACTGTCCAAGGGGCTCTTAAGAGTCTTGTCCGGCACCACAGTTTGAAAACTGCCCTCATTACATGGCCTTATTCCAGGCTTCCAAGTGTAGCACCAACCAAAAGTTTGATTTATATTATATGCTTTAGCAATATCTTTTAAACACAGTTTCTGGGACTTCCCTGGTGATCCAGTGGTTAAGATCCCACACTTCTGCCGCAGGAAGAGTGGGTTTGATCCCCGATCAGGAAACAAAGGTATCCAAGGGCCGCGTGGTGGGGCCAAACGAAATAAAACACAGTTCCATCTTGGAAACCACTAGTTCCTTCTTTTTCAGCCCTTCCCTTTAAAAAATCCCCCAAGTGTGGAAAGCATTCCATGAGGATGTGTTCTTGCTGGCTGAATCACGATCGTGTGAAGGGCCTTCACCTCTTGTTCGTTTGGGGCCATCAGCGGCGGAAGCCGTGACAAAGGGGCGTCTGGTCTCCCTGGCAGTGGCCACCTCTCCCAGCGCCGAGGTCAGATGTCCCCGTCCCTCAGCCTGCAGCCTGAGTGACGCCTCACCCTCCGCGGTCTGCACTCATCTCAGTTGTGCAGAAGCGTTGTCCCAAGTTAAGGAATTTCAGACAAATATGAATTGAACAGGCAGACCCCATGGTAAGAGAGCCGATCGTAAACTGTCTGGGAATTCTGCAAGCCCACCCGCGCCCCGTCGGTGCCCTGAAATGGACCAGAGGCGGGAGGTATGCAGCACAGCAAGTGGCAGACCCACAGTTTAGTCCTCCCTGGCCCCCCACCCCACCCCAGGGCTGCCTGACCAGCGTTTCCCGCACGCCCTGCATCTCCACCCCTGGAAATCCAGTGTCGCCCGCCGCCTTCTCTGCTCTTGGGTGAAGCTGACCCTGGGAAGAGTGTTTTGAGTGAGATCAAAGGTACATGACAGTGAAGTCGGGGCCTTGAATCTGTAGTCAAGGTCATCGTGTCCGGCATCGTCTGTCTTGGTGGTGGTGTTCAGTCGCTCAGTCGTGTCTGACTCTTTGTGACCCCATGCACGCCAGGCTTCCCTGTCCTTCCTCATATCCCAGGCTTGTCTTAGAGCTGCGTTTAACCCTGCTCCCCAGCTCCATCCATCCAGAGCTCCCCAGGATCCGTCCTGTGGGACAGAGAACTGTTCTGGGCCTCCAACGACTTTTTGCTCAATCAGGCCAGTTCTACTGTGTCTTTTCAGAATATTCTGTAACCATCTCAGTAACAGAACCGTGACCACGAAGGACCCAGGGATTCTCTCCTCCACCCTGCCTGCACTGCACGCCCTGACTCTCCTCTCCGAAGGCATCAAATGTTCCTACTGGACAAATCCAGGGGTTATGGAGCCCAGAGCTGGGCAGCAGCAGTGGGCTCTGGCCCTGCAGAGACTTATTCAACTTTATTTTTTGTTCTTATTTTATTGGAGTGTGATTGCTTTACAATGCTGTGTTAGTTTCTGCTGTACAGCAAAGTGAATCACTCTGTGTATACACCTAATCCTCTTTTTCGGACTTCCTTCCCATTAGGTCGCCACAGAGCGCTGAGCAGAGTTCCCTGTGCTTACAATCGTTTGTCACTAGTTATCTGTTTAATGTTGTTGCTGCTCAGCCGCCAAGTCATGTCCTACTCTGAGACCCCACGAACTGCAGCACGCCAGGCTCCCCTGTCCTTCACCAGATGGAGCTTGCTCAAACTCATGTCCATTGAGTCAATGATGCCATCCAAGCGTCTCATCCTCTGCCGCGCCTTCTCTGTCTGCCTTCAGTCTTTCCCAGCATCAGGGTCTTTCCCAGTGAGTCACTTCTTGGCATCAGGTGGCCAAAGTATTGGAGCTTCAGCATCAGTCTTTCCAATAAATATTCAGGGCTGATTTTCTTTAGGATGGACTGGTTGGATCTCCCAAGAGTCTTCTCCAGCACCACAGTCCGAAAGCATCATTTCTTCAGTGCTCAGCTTTCTTTAGTATCAATCTCCCAATCCATCCCGTGCCCCCTTTTCCCCTGAGTACCCATACGTTTGTTCTCTATCTCCATGTCTCTATTTCTGCTTTGCAAATAAGTTCATCTCTACCATTTTTCTAGATTCCGCATATACGTGTCAATATACAATTTGTGTTTTTCTGACTTACTTCACTCTATATGAGAGTCTCTAGGTCCATCCACGTCTCTGCAGACAACACAGTAAGAGTTATTCAACTTTAAGTAAAATGGTGTTAGTAATACTTGCCCCATAGGTTTCTGGGAATGATGAAATAAAATCCATAATCATGAAGTGATCAGCACTCCAACTGGCATATGGTAGGCACTCCCCAAACACTATTTATTATTTTACTAATTAAAATATAATTCTTAGGCAGGAATGTCTTTGAATTTTTCATAGCACTAATCCCCTCCATCAGGAGCTGTCCTGCTTGTTTGGTGAAGGTTTAATAACTACTTGGTGAGTGAACGGCCATATAAACTGTGTACAGAACCATTGAACATGCCCAGGTTGCTGTTTATTTCCCATATGAATTTAAACTCATTCTTCCCTTTTAGTCGCTAAGTTTTGAAGTGTTTTCTCCTTCTACATAGTCTCTCATATAGTATTAGAATCTTGCATTGGCTTAGACAAAGCCTTTCATTTTTCTTTTAATCAAATATGGCTCTTTCTTCCTGGAATCCTTGTTTAGCAATCTTTTCTAAGGAAGCTCTGCTTTGTTTTATTTTTAAACCAGGAGAACATTTCCATTTTTGTAAGTGCTGAATTGATTTTTAAATTTTTCAAAATATTTATGTATTTGGCTGCACTGGGTCTTACTTAACAACACATGGGATCTTTAGTTGAGGCATGTGGGTTTTAGCTCCCTGACCAGGGATAGAACCTGGGCCCCCTGCATAGAGAGTGCAGGGTCTTAGCTACTGGGCCACCAGGGAAATCCCTGAATTGATATTTTTGAAAAGTAAAAGTCGCTCAATAGTGTCTGACTCTTTGCAACCCCATGGACTATATAGTCTGTGGAATTCTCCAGGCCAGAAGACTAGAGAGAGTAGCCTTTCCCTTCTCCAGGGAATCTTCCCAACCCAGGGATCGAACCCAGGTCTCCTGCAATGCAGGTGGATTCTTTACCAGCTGAGCTACCGGGGAAAAGTTAGATTTCCTCTTTTAAAAAGAGAAAATCTAAATATGAAACTCCACAACCTACCTTCTTGGACTTTTTCAGAGCTTACGTTTGGGCTACCGTGTTTAACACAGGTCACACTCCTCTAGTGCACTGGAGAACCCCAGTGGAGGTGGGTTTTGCGACTTGTTCTATGACTTGTGGTCCCTCCACAGGTGCAATGGGGGCCTGGCCTCTCCTCCCTTCTCCAGACCCGCCAGCCCTCAAGGCCAACTCAAGCTCTGCTTTCCAAGTGAGATCATGTGATTGCCCCCTCTGGCTATCCATTTGTGCTGATGACACTGTCCATTCCGGCCACTGGCCGTTGAGCACAGATCTCTGCTTTATGCAGTCAGTATTATAATTTTATCTTTGTCTCTCCAAGTCGTTTTCACATAGCTTGAGGGCAAGACCTGTTTCCTCTGTTCCATCAGTGCATCCTGCTACAAAAATTTGATCACTGGATCTCCATCAGTCTCAGCAGAAAGAAGAGGCAGGGCAAACAGCCATTAGACGCTCAGACTTCTGGAAGGAGGGGAATTCCTAACATGAGCAGGTCTCGCCTTGGTTTGAGGAGGAAACTGGGACCAGAGATGAGGAGTGACTTTCTCAAGATCACAAAGCTAATTAGTGGCAGGTCCTTTTAGTCGAGTGAAGGTGTCAGCAAAAGGAATTGAACATTTTTCCCCTGTCCTTTTTAAGTTTTATTTTTAGTTGCAAAGCACACGCACACTAGAAGCTTTTTAGGTCAGGGGTTTGGCTTAGGGGTCAAGGAAGTTGGAATTCTAACCACTGGTTACAGGACTTGGAGCAAATCACACCCCCTTTCGGAGCCTCGGTTTCCCCATCTGTTGTGGGAGGGGGTTGGGTCACATGCTCTCTAAGGTCCCCTTGGGTTCTATCATTCTGCAGTTCTTAGCAAGTCCCTGACTCAAACTGGACATGAGCTCAAGACCCTCCTGGCAGATCCCTGGGGACCCCTGTTCCCTCCTCAAAGGTGGTCACTGCTTCTCTCATCTCAAGGAGCCGCTCACTGAAATAGATTCAGCAACTTTCAGCCCCGGGGACCTGCAACTTCTTCAGCGAGAAGCAGCCGGAGCCTGCTGACCCCGGGGAGCCCTGGAACACATGAATCAAAATAGTTGTGTGATGTCATGTCATGATGGGAATGTGCTCTGGCCAACCGGTGCCAGGAATTGTCTGGACCTGGTGGTTTCCTTTTACAGTCTTTTTAAAGGGACCTCGGCAGACCTGCACATGACCAGCGGCCTCGCCCTCCTCCAATTGCCTAGCTCGTGTTCCCTCCCTTTTTTTTTTTTTTTCATTTTCAGGAGGAAAAAGCCGTGAGTGCCTGAGTGTGTGGCTGACCTTAACTATATAAACAGACCTGCCTGGGCTTCCGGGGCAGCTTCTTGCCTACTTAAGGGCAGCGGCTGCTCTGGCTTTGCCGCAGCCCCGGAGGGTGGGTGCAGAGGTGAGGACCACCCGGCCTGTCCCGCGGCTGCTGGCCCCGCGGGCAACCCCTCCTGCATCAGCTGGGGGACCCCAGGCTGTGGCTGGAGCGCACGGGCCCCACACCTGCCAGCCCATGTGGCACCCCTTCCGGCCCCTGGCCACCCGGGGCTGACGCTGCCCCCTGCGAATCCTGGCATGCTCACCCTGCCCGGCTCCTGCGGCGCCCCCAGCTCCCCATGAAGCGGTTTGGCAGCCTCAGGGGCAACAGAAAGCACAAGGACGCAAGCCGGAGCACCACGAGGCGGCAGTCGGAGCCCCATGGCCTTTGTGGTAGGACACTTCCCTTTGCCCAGTTCTCTGCTGGTCCCAGGGCCAGTGTGTGTGTGTGTGTGTGTGTGTGTGTGTGTGTGTGTGTGTGTGTG
>ML660786.1:553805-594873 GCA_007570785.1 Antilocapra americana
TGTGTGTGTGTGTGTGTGTGTGTGTGTGTGTGTGTGTGTGTGTGTGTATGTATGTGTGTGTGTGTGTGCGCACGCGTGCGCACAGCCACCCAGGGGACAGCTGTGTGTGGGTATGATTGTCAGGCAGAGGGGACAGATGGAGAAGTGTGTCCTTACTGACAGTCCTGCCTCTCACTGTCCTGAACTGCCCAACAGTGCTTTCCCAAAGGCTGTTTTCTCTAATTGGCCCTGATGAGGCTGAGTGATCAATGGGACTGGCGTTCATTTAGGCAAAAGCAGCAGCCTGGAGAAAAGTAAGAATGGACCGGAACTGTTGTTGGCAGCTATGAAATATGAGATGTGTGCGTGTAGATAAAACTAGTGCGGGGGATCACTGAGGATTCCTTCTCTTGCCCCTTGGGCTCTAAGGCCATGTCATCGGGTGGTGGTCAAGGGTTAACATGGGAGGGAAGGGTTAACGCCTGCCTTGATTTTTGTCCATGGGAGTTGGGGAGGAGAAGCTCGCTGTGTCCCTGGCTTCTGGGACCTTCTGCAGCCTCTCTGGGTTCAGGGGGTCGGGATCAGTGTACCTGGAGCATGGGGTGAACCATCTACAGTTGAGTATTTACAGTGACCTGCGGGTTTGAGGGAGGCACCCTGTCTGGCTGGAGTCAGGCAGGTGGATTTCAAAGCAGCCACAGCTTCCCAGGGGCCTGGCTAAAGCCTGCCTGCTCAAAAGTAAGTGGTAGACTTCCTAAGAATTGGGAGTGTGCCTGTGCTAAAGGCTGCTGCTTGTAGAAGACGGGTATTCCTGAACACTCTCCCCTCACACAGCCCAGTGGTAGCAAAGATGGGGAGGCTGACAGGCGTACTAAGTTGTGTTCCTTGGGTAGAAGGCAACATGGTAAGTGGCCAGAAATAATCGTTTTGTGTAGAAGGGAAATGACTTTGGCCAAACATCTCGGCAGTACATGGCAACTGGGATATAGGCATGCGTGCGTGTTCAGCCTCTTCAGCTGCATCCGACTCTTTGCGACGCCATGGACTGTAGCCCACCAGGCGCCTCTGTCCATGGGATTCTCTAGGCAAGAATGCTGGAGTGGGCTGCCTGGCCCTCCTCCAGGGGATCTTCCCAAACCAGGGATCGAAGCCAGGTCTGCCTGCATCTCCCGCATTGCAGGCAGATAGATTCTTTACCGCCTGAGCCAACTAGGAAGCCTGGAATATAGGCATACCTCATGTCGTTGCAGTATATTTTTTCTTCCACAAATTGAAGATTTGTGGCTCCCCTGTGTTGAAAGTTGATGACCAGCACTTTTTTTTTTAGCAGTGAAGTATTTTAGTTAAGGGATGTACATTGTTTTCTAGACGCAATGCTATTGCACACTTAGTAGGCTGCATTATTGTATGATCATTACTCGTATATGCACTTGGAAACAGAGGGCTGTGTGGCTCCCTTCGCCTTTCTGATATTCACTTTATTGCAGTGGGTTGGAAAGTGAACTTTCAGTATCTCCAAGGCACTGCTTGTAGTAAGAAAAGACAAAGGTAAATACGAAACCTGCCGACACCGCTTGCTACACCCATTTTAGCCAATTACTTCCAGAAGCTTCGAAGGGACTTAGTGTGCCACCGATAACCCCAGGGAGGACAAGCAAAGGAGACAGCACTCTGAAACTCAGGGCGTTTTCAGTCCTGTGAAGGACTTAGAGAGCAGTGTCTGATTGCACCGCTTGCAAAGGTAACCTGCTGGAGAAGAGTGCCTAGCCTGACACGGCCGGAGAGGGGGTGGCGGATGACAGGCACTCTGGGCTTAGTTGTTCACTTGTTCAGCCGTGTCCGACTCTGCAACGCCATGGACCGCAGCACACCAGGCCTCCCTGTCCATCACCAACTCCTGGAGTTTGCTCAAACTCATGTCCATCGAGTCGGTGATGCCATCTAGCCATCTCATCTTCTGTCGTCCCCTTCTCCTCCTGCCCTCAATCTTTCCCAGCATCATGGTCTTTTCCAATGAGTCAGCTCTTCACATCAGGTGGCCAGAGTACTGGAGCTTCAGCTTCAGGCTTAATTAGACGTGGTTTGAAAAGAAGACTCTTCTTTTAAATAATAAAGTAATAAACATTCATTTACTATAGAGCTAAGTCTAAACCTGTTATTTAACTAAAAGTCTGGTTTTGCTAATGGGCATGGGTGGGCCCATTAGCAAAAATAAATGCCTATTATTTGCCAGACAGTGGTTTCTCCCTTGTGTTTTAAATCTGCCATCCTGTCTGTTCTGCTTCCGAAATCAAAAATAATATTTGCATGTTGACCAGGCTTTACAAGTGCTCACATGCAAATGCCAGCTCTGACCGCAGGGTCAGGAAAATCAGAGTGTCTTCTAGAACCTTCCTCTGAGATTTGAGATACAGCCCATGTATCCAGTTTTCCTTTTGTCGGAGTCCCGGCATCAGAGCAGTCGAGCAGGGGCAGGCAGCAGATGCTGGCCCCTCAGTCATGTGTGGTGTGGATACACCAGATGGAAAAAAAAAAAACCAAAACAGAGAGTGTGGACTGAGCATCCTCCCAGCTCCCTGCCTGCCATCTACACCTTCCCCAAGACCAGACTGAACCACTCCTGTCTGAAACTGTCCCAGCTGCCTATTCAGTGACCTCCGGGCTTCTTAGGGACGAGAAGCACGTCCCCAGGGAAGCTTTCCATCCATCTTCCAACCCCAACACCTTGAAGCATCACAGGTTCTCACGAGAGAATCACTGGTGATGGGGCGGATTGAAATGGGGTCACTCCGTGGTTCCCCTGGTTCTCCAGCAGCATTGTTTCGGGGTTTTGCTTTCTTTTAATTCCCTTCCAGCCGATCCCTTTCCTCCCTACAGTTATCCTTATGTGGGTGCATAGTCGCTCAGTCGGGTCTGACTGTAGCTGACCCCATAGACTGTAGCCTACTAGGCTTCTCTGTCCGTGGACTTCTCCAAGCTAGAATCCTGGAGTGGGTTGTCGTTTCCTCCTCCAGGGGATTTTCCGGACCCAGGGATGGAACCCACATCTCCTGTGTCTCAGATTCTTTACCTGCTGAGCCACTGGGGAAACCCTGGAGTTGAAAAATTTCAGAGAAGTCTTCTTTCTTCTCTTAAGAAAGCTTCTATGAGGGTTGTGAGAGTGACTCTTTCACCCACCCTCCATCTGCCCCAGACCAAGTGAACACCAGTGGTCGGCATGATTCTGTGCGCCCTTTGGCGCCTCTGTGGCCCCGTCAGTCTTTTCCAGGAACCACTCACAGTATCCTCTGTTCCAGGTCAAGGTGGGGATGCTCCTCACACACATGCATCTTCTTTATTACACACAACTGCACACGCGCGCACACACACAGAGCCATCCCTGTAGCCTCTTTCCTTTCTTTCTTTTTTTTTTCTTCTAATTTTAGCTGTGCTGGGTCTTTGTTGAGGCACACGGGCTCAGTAGTTGTAATGCGTGGGCTTAGTTTCCCGAAACATATGGAATCTTTGTTCCCTGACCAGGGGATGGAACCCATGTTCCCTGCATTAGAAGGCAGATTCTTAACACTGGACCTCCAGGGAAGTCCCCTCCTAGGCTCTTGAGCAGCCAGAACAACCACAGGAGGGAAAGCAAGGCCCAGCAGATTGGCAGTTACTTAATCCACGTATGTTTGCCCCTGGCTGGCATGTTTGTTTGGAAATGTGTGGCTCTGGTTGGAGTTTTAAACACTTCAAGCCTGGTAACAAAATGCCCCAGAAAGTTCTGATTTATGAGAAGCTTGCCCCTTTTGGCCCAGAGCTTAGGGTCTGCCGAGTCTCCCACCCCCCTACAAAGCTCAGTGGGGGGGTGCCGTACCCTGTGGGTGAACCCAGCAATGGTTTGAACTTAGGCCTTCAATTTCGGCTTCTTTGGTCAACAGAGATCCAGATGACGTGGACAAAGAGCATGTAGCAATAGTGATAAAAATGTAAAAGGCAGATTAGGAAAGGATTTTGCTCCTCAGTTCAGAAAACTGACTGTAGCAACTTTTCTAACCTCTGTAGTGAGAGGCAAGTGATTAAACCAAAGCTACCTAGAGCCTCAAGAGGACCCTTCTGAGGGCCAGCACTAGAGCTGGGGAGCACCTGGGTGCACCAGGAGGGTGTGTCCCCACGTGGCTGGGATCCAGGGGACACTGGAGACCAGAGTCCCCAGCAAGCCTTATTTTGCACTGACCCTCCTCCTCTTGTTAGCCCTTCTTTGTGATGAATGTGCAACCATTTCTGGAATGCAACTCCAAAGTTCCTCCTGCCCGGGTTCACGCATCACCCCAATGCTACCTGCCCCAGTCTCTAATCCCCTGTTAATGCCAGCGGAGCCTGCAGCTGGCTGGGCCACTGTGGGGACTGTGGGTCATCTTTGCCTCAGCAGTGGGCACAGCTGTTGTCCTGCCTCCCCCTGGTGTCCCCCCAGCCCCACCCCCGGATCCTGCCCCCTCCTCCCTGCCCCGCCCCCTGTCATCTCCGTGCTGCTTCTGGGTACCTGCTTGCCCACCCGGCTTCAGGTGGCTTGGGGTGGCCTTGAGAGAACCTAGTATTATTTCGGTTATCTATGATGGAACATTTCAAGCATCCAGAGAAGGAGGGAGAATGGAGGAACAGTGTCCATTTTCAGGCTCAGTAGTGAGAAATGCCTTGCCAGTCCTATGGACAAAGGAGCCTGGTGGGCTACAGTCCATGGGGTCACAAAGAGTTGGGCACAACTAGCGATGAACACTTCCACTTTTGCTTCACTTTCTGCCAGTCCCACCAGCATCTGAGCGGCTCGATGCCAACACTGGCGGTGCAGACAACAGTGCGCCCTCCCGGGGCAAGCCACTGAGGTGGTTCTTTAAACTGTGATAAAACAGATGGGATGAGATGGTTAGGTAGCATCACCAACTCAATGGACATGAGTGTGAGCCTAACTCTAGGAGATGGTGGAGAACAGAGGAACCTGGCGTGCTACAGTCCCCAGGGTCACAAAGGGTCAGACTCAACTTAGTGACTCAACCACTACAACAAAATGGACGGGACGTAGGACTTACCATCTTACCCGTTTTTACCCATACGTCGGTCTTAAGCTCGTTCACACCGTGGAGCAAACCGTCACTATTTGCATCTCCAGAACTTCCCAGCGTCCTCAGCCAAACCCCTGTCCCTTTTAACAGCTGTCCATTCTGTCTGCCCGCCTAGTCCTGGCACTCCCCCCACCTTCTCCTTCCTGCCTCTCTCAAATGACCGCTCCGGGTGCCTCACGAGTGGAATCACACAGTATTCCTCCCTTGTGTCTGGATTGTTCGACAGCCGAGCGAGTTTTCCTTTGCGATGCCAGGCGGTGGTGAGCACTCTGGAGGAAAAGGCAGAATGGGGGTTGGAGGGGACAGGAGGAGGCGCCGTGCAGATCCCCAGGGCAGGTCCCTCCAGACAGACGGAAGGCCCAGGCCCTGGAGAGGGAGACCCTTGGGTCCAGGGGCCCCAAGGGGCCAGTGTGACTGGATGGCAGGAAGCAGGGTGAGGCCCTTAGTCGGGGGCCCCAGCAGGAAGCGGGGGACAGAGGCAGGTTTATTCACCATCTTGTGAGTGAGGGGGCGTGAGATGAAGCTCCCGGGGGTCTTGAGCCAGTACTGCTAGACTCTGGGGGCTGGGACCTTGCCCAAGCCACGGAACGGTGAGGGCAGAGCTGGGGTTATGAGCCTACCTCTCCGCAGGCCCGGTGCCCACCCGGAGCGGCCAGCCCTGGTTTCCAGCCTCTCTGCCAAACCTACGCCCACACAGGAGACCCCAGAGAGCCTGCAGCTCGTCTGCAAGCCGGAGTTGGGGTTTCGGACTCTGTAACGTCTGGGGGAGGGGTTTGGGATTTGGGATTGGTCATCTGGCCTAGAAGTTAGAGGAGGCTGGCTCACCGCTTCCCGCCC
Source organism: Antilocapra americana (assembly GCA_007570785.1). Classification (NCBI taxonomy): domain Eukaryota; kingdom Metazoa; phylum Chordata; class Mammalia; order Artiodactyla; family Antilocapridae; genus Antilocapra; species Antilocapra americana. Next base: position 559,718 of record ML660786.1, read on the forward strand.
ATCCTCCCCACCCCAAGCCCAGCCGGAAGGGCTCGTCTTCCTTGGCCCAGTTTTCCTCCGTGTGGCCGTCACCATGCTGTGTGTGGCCCTGGCCCAGTCTCCAAGGATGACAGGTGAAAGGAGGGGCCAAGGCAAGGGGCTTCGCAGGGAAATCTTGGTTGAGCACTTCTGACTTTATCTGCCCCCAGAGGCCACCCTGGATCACCGGCGACTGGGCCAGTCCCCACCTGACAGGTGGGTGCAGAATGGCGGGGGTATGCATGTCCTCACTGCTGTGCCCGCGCCAGGGGTGGAGGTGAGGACAGAGGAGCGGCAGCCGGCCTTCACTCTCAGTGCCCCTTCCTTTCCCAGCTCCCAGGGGGACAGACTAGGAACGTTGTAGAAACAAGGCCCAAGTGATGATGGAGACAGTGAAGTGGGTGCTTGCAGGCTGCTGGAGGAGGCGTGATTCCGGGGAGTCCTGCTTCTGGGCAGAGAGCCTTGACACCCGACATGGCGAGTCTGTGATTCCAGAACTGAGGGGGGGGTGTGAAGACAGTGGGACCCGATCGCAGAGCCTGGTGGAGTGAACAGAGGAATAAGGGAGGAAGAAGTAAGGTGGGAGGGGGTGGGCCTCACAAAGTGACCCCGAACGGCAATGGAGATGCCTCAGGGCTGGAAAGCCTGGCCGGGGTCAGGCGACGCCTGCTGCTCTGTCACCCAGGCCCTCCCGCTGGGACCTGGTCCAGGGCCCAGGGGCTCGGCACCCAGAGAGCATCATGTGGGGCTTCCAGCATCCAGAGCAGATTGAGAACCTGGGACGTTTAAAGAGAAGGTGATTTCTGTCCTCAACTCACTTGTTGGGGTGGTTCTGTTGCTAAGTTGTGCCTGATTCTTTGCAACCCCAAGGACCGCAGCACACCAGGCTCCCCTGTCCTTCACTGTCTCCTGGAGTTTGCTCAAACTCATCCCTGTTTAATGAGTGATACCGTCCAACCATCTCATCCTGTCATCCCCTTCTCCTCCTGCCCTCAATCTTTCCCAGCATCAGGATCTTTTCCAGTGAGTCAGGTGGCCAAAGTATCGGAGTTTCAGCTTCAGCATAAGTCCTTCCAATGAATATTTAGGACTGATTTCCTTTAGGATGCACTGATTTGATCTCCCAGCAGTCTAAGGGACTGTCAAGAGTCTTCTCTAACACCATAGGTCAAAAGCATCAATTCTTCGGTGCTCAGTCTTCTTTATGGTCCAACTCTCACATCCATACATGACTACTGGAAAAACCATAGCTTTGACTAGATGGACCTTTGTCGGCAAAGTGATATCTTTGCTTTTTAATACACTGTCTAGGTCCTTCCAAGGAACAAGTGTCTTTTAATTTCATGGCTGCAGTCACTGTCTGTAGTGATTTTGGAGCCCAAGAAAATAAAATCTGCCACTGTTTCCACTGTTTTCCTCAACTCCTAGTTTGTCTTCAACGACCGAGAAGGAAAACACACGTGGTCCAGACCCTCTTGAGAACCCGAGCACCTGGATGCCTCTGGGACCGCTGCTGCCCTTGGCCCTGGGCTGCTGGCCTCCACCGGTGTCTCCTGACCTTGGCGGTGGTCAGGGAATAATCCCCAGGAGGGAATGTGTCCCCTCCCAGGGAGGCCCCAGCTCAGACCTGTGTGTGTGGCCCTGTGGAGTCCGGGGTGATTGGCGTCCCCAGAGCTGTGTGGTGAGGTGTGGTATGGGCCTCCAGCAAACCCAGGCTGAAAGTGGGGATGCGGCACCCGCCTGGGCACTGCTGAGACAGACATGTGGAGGGCTCAGACAGCGTTTCGGTGACTCACATGACTACAAGGCTCTGCTGAAAGCGGGAGCACAAACCAGCTAATACCAGTGACTTCACAGATGCACAGCAGATGAATGGTAAAGCTGCCACGGCTCAGCCTCACCTGCGTTTAGCTGTCCTGCTGCTTTCATGTCCATAATCTAAATCCCTGGGCTTTGCTGCTGGCTCAGTAGTGAAGAATCCACCTGCCAATGCAGGAGATACAGGTTTGATTCCTGATCCAGGAAGATCCCACATGCGGCGGAGCAGCTAAGCCCGTGGGCCACAGCTACTGAGCCTGTGCTTTGGAGCCTGTGCTTCAGTCACTACTGAAGCCTGAGCGCCCTGGAGCCTGTGCTCTGCAACAAGAGAAGCCACCGCAGTTGAGAAGCCCAACCACGACCCTCACGGCCACTAGAGAAAAGCCCAAACAGCAGCAGCCAAGACCCAGCACAGCCAAAAAGAAAGAAAGAGGTTTTTTTTAAGACTCCAAATGCCCCCAACCCAAGCCCCTGCCTCCTGGAGACGTTTGGCTTTGGGGGGAGATGAGGCTGAGAGGAGGACAAGACCCTGCCCGCTGAGTTCCGAGCCCCAGGCCTCAGGCCTCAGGTTGGTTGTCTTCCTTCCTCTGTGCTCATACCGGGGAAATCAGTCGAGCGCACGTGAGCTTCTGCAGGGGTTTCTGAGAAATGCCCTGTTAGTCAGAGTCAAGTGCATGTTTTTCCTTGCAGCTTTCCTGTTGACAGAAGATTTACTCTGTATGGATATGGGGAGTCCTTCTCACGTCTGCCAGTGCAGAGCAAAGAAAGAAAAAGACCTAATGTGGAGAATGGGGAGGTGTATTGTCATGTTTTGTTAATTAACATGTTTATTTTTGGCTGCTCTGGGCCCTTGATGTTGCTCACGGGCTTTCCCTAGTTTCGATGAGCAGGGGCTGCTCTCTAGCCATGGTGCCCGACTTCTCGTTGCGGTGGCTCCTCTTGTTGCAGAGCACAGGCTCTGGGGCATTGGGCTCAGTAGTTGTGGCACATGGACTCAGCTGCCCCTTGGCATGTGGAATCTTCCCAGATCAGGAATTGAAACCATATCCCCTGCGTTGGCAGGCAGAGTCTTAACCACTGGACCACCAGGGAAGTCCCAAGACGATGGGGAGGTGTATATTTAAATGTCGGTTTCATTGTTACTCAGTTGCCACGAGGCTGACAGGTCAGGAGTGGATGCCACAGAAATGCTATTGGTCACTCTCAGTTCCCAAGAGGAGGATGCACAGCTCCCCCCAACACCATGCCCTGCAGGACCACGCGGGGAAGCTCCAGGTTCAGTGGAGGGGGTCGAAGAAGCCAGGGGAAAGGGTAGACAGGAGCCTTCATTGTGGTTTCTGTGGGAGAGACAAGGCCAGGCAGAGCAAGCAGGGCTGGGATGGGCTAGCTGAATCATTTCAGCAGGCGCTGGGGTCTGGGGTCTGTCTGTAGTTCGGGACCTGCCCCTGGGATGACCAGGCATAGGGTAGTGCCTTCTAGAGCCTAAGGACCAGCTGAAGGAGGGTGCCCCCTGGTAGGACTCTGGATTGGCTTGTTTGCATACAAAAGGCAGGCTCCCTACAAGGGAGGGGCCGGCTACCCTGGGAGGGGCAGGCCTCCCCAGTCAGTCAGACCCCAGATGCCAGACCATAGAGAACATAGAAAATAAGAAAACCTAGTCAATGCAGGATGCTGCTGCTCCCATAGTTCTCACTTGTTCTCTTTGCCCATAATTTCAAAGTGTTTCCGACTCCAGTGGGTGGCGACCTGCCTGCCCTGAGACCCCAGCCTCCAGCTCAGAGGGTAGGAGGGGCTGGTGTCCCCAGGTCCAGATCCCGTGGACTCCTAGTCTGACACATCCAGCAACTCAGGCCCCCGAGGAACAGGGTGAAGGGCTGTCTGTGCCTGGCAGGTCTCCTTTGGGTCTTCCATCCCATCTCCAGGCCTCAGAAAATGCCCATGAGTGACTGCAGACCAGCTCGCAGGTGCCGCCTGTTCCTCCCCATCCGCCGCCACCACCGCACTGGTCATCAGGCCTGGTCCATCAAATGACCACGTGCCCACCCTCAGTGTGGCTGATGGACACACGGCAAGTGGGTTCTGAACACACCCGCTGCCAGGATGCTCTGTGATCACTTCTGCGTGGAGTCTGGGAGTCCCTACCTGTGGTCATGTTTCTGGATGAAAGTGACAGGAAGGTGTGGCCAGGCCGGCACAAGGGTGCGCTGGGGACTCAGCCTCACCTGTGGACCCTGGGAGGCCCGCGAGTCGCCCCATGTGGGGGTCGCCCTGGAGCAGAGCTCCACTCACGATCTGACGCCCACCCAGGGTCTGCCCCCTCCCAACCTTGCCCTGTGTGTCTTCTCTGCCTGGTTCTGCACCCACCTGGGCCTCAGACATGCTCATCGGACTCTTGGGGCTCCCACCTCCTGCTCTGTGTCTGAGGTTCTCTGACGTTAAGGTTGAATTCACCGAACACGTCTCTTAAGCTACTGCCTTAGGGTGTGGGTGTAGCTGCTGGGGACCGTGGGGAACAGGATGGGTGCTGAGCAAACATGCGTCCATGGTAATTAAAGTGCATAATGAAATATTAAAGAGTAAGCTGAGATGTCAGGAGGATCGATGTCGATGTGCAGGAAGGCTGCTGTGGACAAGAATAGGCACTAAAGCATTAGATCGCAGCCAGTAGGGAGGGGAGGGGAGGGAAGAGGAAGCAGGGATCCAGGTGGGAGAAGCTGCATGCAAAGGTCCAGGGCGGGTCTGGCCTGGCACTTGGAGCACCCCAAAGAGGTTCCAGTGCCCATGGGGACTTGGGGAGACTCCGACACCTGGAAGGCCATCCTTAGCGGGTAGCACTCAGCCCAGCATCATTCTCAGACGTTCGGGGAAACTGGTGGCCATCACCACCAGCTGACCGCCCTGCTCCTGAGTCCCTGCTGAGCTCAGTGTGGCCATCGCCGAGGCAGGTCCACCTTTGCAGAATCTACCTGACTGGTGGTGACTGGTTTGTCGGCAGGACAGGGTAGGGAGCAGATCCACTCCCAGAAAAGCAGGTTTTTCTCTCAAACAAGGCACAATGGACCTCTGCTGCAGGTTCGCCTATACAGCCCCGGCAACTCCTAACACACCTCTGCTTCTCGAGTCTGCCTCGTTGCAGGCTTCTTTGGGTCACGTGGCTGAGAGGGGCCGTCTGGATCCACGATTATCTTCAGAAGATAAAGGAAAGAACCCCGCCAATTGTACTTTTCCTGCAGCTTCTCTTCTAGCTCTGCGGCCCTGGAGATGTCCTCCTACAACTGTGCCTGGGCTCTCCAGGACCTGCCTTGAGAAAATTCAACCCAGAGCCTGATGAACCTGGTTGGGCTGCTCTCGTTAAACTCCTGGTCCGCAGAGACTGTCTCCTTCTCTCTGCTTGTGACAGAATCTCTCTGATTGTCCCTCTGATTCCTGCTCCCCCATCTTCCCCAGTCGCAGGACCTCGGTTTCATTTCATGCCAATGCGTATGGCTCAGTAGGGCAGGTGACAGTTATTCAGTGAGCTATATTGGTGTGTGTTGTTTTCATTTAGAAAGACTCTTAAAAAGGGAGAGAACTGAGGACTTCCCTGGCTGTCCAGTGGTTAAGATTCCGAGCTTCCGCTGAAGGGGCCGAAGGTTTGATTCCCTGGTCAGAGAGCTAAGACCTCACATGCTGCAAAGTAGGGCAAACAAAAAATAAAAAAAGAGGGAGAAGTAAATCCCGCTTAGTTCCTTTTATCTCCCGCCTGCTGTGAATGTAGATGTGAGGGTTGGAGCTCTGCAGCCATATTGGATCATAAGGTGACTGCTGAGGATGGAAGGAATGAGGTTAGCGGAGAAAAAAGATAGGAGCCTGCGTTAATATTGCGAAGCTGCCGTACTAGCTATGGACTGCCTGTCTTTCAGACTTTTTTTTTTTATGTGAAAGATGAATAAACCTCTTTCTTGATGAAGCCACTGTTATTTTAGATTTTGCTGTTAAATAAGGACAAACTTAGCCACAACTGATATAGTCTAAGATGGAACTTGATCCATGCCAGGCACTCGGTAGCTGCTTGAGGACCAGGCAGGAGATCTGTGTGGGTGTGGCTCCTTCAGACCCAAGATACAGAGGCCCAGGTGGGTGAGAGCTGCCCAGACCAGGAAGAGGATGTGTCTCTTAGGTCATCCCATGGACCTCTGTCCAACTCCATTTTCCCTAGGGCTGTGTGTTCACTGCACTGCAAGAAGACTCTCTATAAGGAAACTCTGATATTCTAAATTTAGACTAAAAAAATTAGGCCTGTGGGTGCTTTATACAAATGGGCCGTTTCTTTAAATTGCTGTGTCCCTTCCTGTGGACATATTTCATATTTTAAAATATGACTTCGTTTGAGGCGACCCCACTGCAGAGAGAGATGGATGAGCTATTCCAGCTGAGGGTGTAAAGGCAAATTCACACCCAGCTTTGGGGCCACTGTGGCAAGCTTGAGAATAGCCATGAAGTCTGTACTCTGTACCAACATGGCTTTTTAAGAGAAAATTTTTACTGTTAACTGCAGACATTTTAAAAAAATATATATATATATACTCATTTATTATTATTATTATTTTTTGGCCGTGCTGAATCTTTGTTGCTGGGTGGGCTTTTCTCCAGTTGTGGCAGGCAGAGGCCCCTCTTGCTGCAGTGCGGGGGCTTCTCACGGCAGTGGCTTCTCCTGTTGCAGAGCACAGGCTCGCGGACTTCAGTAGTTGCAGTACACAGCCTCAGTACCTGTGGTGCAGGGCTTAGTTGCTCTGTGGAATCATCCCAGACCAGGGATCGAACCCATGTCCCTTGCATTAGCAAGCAGATTTTTATCCACTAGGGAAATGCAACCATAAACGTTTTAAAATCAGAATCCAGTTTGCATTCAGCCCTGTATACGTTCAGGGTGGACAGCTACCTCATGAAATTACCACAGTAAGTTTAATGAACATCCATCATCGTGAACAGACACAAAATAAAAGGAAAAAAAGTTCCTGTGTGATAAAAACTTTTGCAATTTCCTCCCTTGATGACTATCATATATAACATCCAACAGTGTTAGTTATATCTTCTTTTTTAATTTATTTAATTTTTAATTGAAGGATAATTGCCTTACAGAATTTTGTTGTTTTCTGTCAAACCACAGCATGAGTCAGCCATAGGTACACATACATCCCCTCCCTCTTGAACCTTTCTCCCATCTCCCTCCCTCTAGGTTGATACAGAGCCCCTGTTTGAGTTTCCTGAAATGAATCATATTTTCTCATAACTGAAGGTTTGTACCTTGTGACCGTCTTCATCCAACTCCCTTCCCCGACATTCCACCCTCACCTCTGGTAAGCACCACTCTGATCTCTTTTACTATGAGCTTGTTTGTTGGTTTGGGTTTTTTTTTTTTTTTCAAGTATTTATTTACTTGACAGCCTTGGAGTCTTGGTTCAGGCATGTGGGATCTAGTTCCCTGACCAGGGATTGAACCCAGGCCCCCTGCGCTGGGAGAGTGGAGCCTTGGCCCCTGGACCACCAGGGAAGTCCTTGTTTGTTCAGTTTGGTTGTTGTCCAGTCGCTCAGTCACGTCTGACTCTTGGCAACCCCACGGACCTTGGTCGGCAAAGTAATGTCTCTGCTTTTTAATACACTGTCTGGGTTTGTCATCGCTTTTCTTCCAAGGAGCAAGCGTCTTTTGATTTTGGTTTGGAAGTATAATTGCCTTCAGCACTGTGTTAAGCCCAGTGTAGAGATTCACCATGTCTGTACGTTTTTAGGTGAACCCCCCGGGCGCCCAGGCCTTGGCCTTCCTTGCGGAGCTGTATCTCTGGGTGCCATCAGTGGGTAAGCCAGACTCCCACAAGTTAACCTCTCTGATAAGTGTTATTTATCGCACATGTGTCAGGCTGGTCTGAGGATGACGTGAAGACCCCAGAGGAGGCTCAGCGGCTTGCACGTAGGCAGAGGTGAGGGACGTGCCTGGAGAGGGGCGCCCAGGACGGGCACTGGGGCTCGGGTGCAAGCCAGGGGGAGGGGGTGGTGTCTGCTCTGGATGCAGGGTGAGGCTGGATTAGTGGAGACCGGGGTGGGGGGAGGGGGGTGGTCTTGCTGAGTCAAGGAAACGTCTAGAAAGAGAAGATGGGGCCAGACTTTAGAAAAACCTAGAATGGCAGGCTGGGGGGCGAGCTGGGAACAGGAGGCCCTGGGGGGGATGTGAGCAGGGGCTTCATGTCAGGGGGGGCTCAGGGAAGGGGCTGGTGAGCTGAGACTCCACCGAGGGGAGCTTGTCCCTAGAGCGCAGAGCCCTCCGGGGCCTCCGATGCAGCTTCCCAGGGGCTGCAGGGATGTTGCGCAGTGCACCCAGGGGCAGCCCCAGGCTCTGAGCCTGGCCTCTTGCAGGCGGGCGTTTCCTGGTGTTGGCCGGGTGCAGACCTGGGTCTCCCGCCTGGAGAACCGGACCTGAGCGGCGTCTAGGAGAGAGCGGAGGGCCACTTGGGAAGGGGCTGTCCTGGCTTGTTGGGGCTGGGACGTCCCTGTTGTGAGCTCTCTGTGCTGACCTCCCTTGTGCGGCTGCCTTGACGTTTCATGTTCAGTCACTCTGTTAGGGCAGGAGCTGGGGCCCGGGAGAGACGGGCCCCTGGCGTCTCAGCCGTGTCCAGGCATCACGTCACTCTCAGGGCCTCCCATTGCTGACCGTGTTGGGGGACCACACCCTCCCTGCCCCCCTGCAGGGCCAGAAGAGCATCCCATTCTCCCTCACTCCCCAAGGCTGCCCCCTGCTGCCGGCCGTGACTCCTGGAGGAGACTGAGCCCGGAGTCCCCCATGTCCTCCCTGCGTTTCATTCCTGGGTGACTCAGCCACTCACGGAACAGCCGGAGCCGATCTAAAGGGACAACAGAAGTGGCGGAGCCTAGAGGTGGCCTCTGAGCAGCTGTGGCTGCGATCTTGAGGAGGTGCCCAGTTGGCATCCCAGAGAGAGGGGAGAAGCTCCGTGCCTTCAGGCTGGCGCCAGTGGACCTAGCTCCTCAGGCTGTGCCGAGCCTGGGGGATTACCCTCCCCTCCACAAACCTTCCAGGGTCTCCCTTCTGCAGGATCACCCCCAGCGAGGCCCCAGTGGTGGGTGTGCAGCACTTGGGAGTACACCCATCCTGATATATACGCTCGAATTCCCAGCACCAAGTGCCTTTGACACCACCTTGTTGATTCTTGACTAACAGTACAACACACTCGTAAAGCCTGGTTCGTGTAAATTTTGCTATGTGTCTGCCTGCTCAGCCGTGTCCGACTCTTTGCGACCCCATTGACTGCAGCCCGCCAGGCTCCTCTGTCTGTGGGATTCTCCAGGCAAGAATACTGGAGTGGGTTGCCATGCGCTCCTCCAGAGGGTCTTCCCCACCCAGGGATCAAACCCAGTTCCCTGCATCTCCTACGCTGGCAGGCGGGTTCTTTACCAACTGCGCTGCTGCTGCAGACAGAATCATGTCCCTCGTAGGTGGTGAATTTGCACAGTCCGCAGAGACTCGTATAACCGACTTTCGGACTAAGAGGCAGAACATCACCAGTCCCCTCAGAAGCTTCTCCCAGGTCCCTGCGGGCATGCCGCACCTCCAGATGAGCCTTGTCCAGCTTTGACCTTTGTGTGATGAGTCTGCTCAGTTTCTCTGTCTGGCTTCTTTCACCTGAACGCTGGAGATGCGGCCCTGCCCACAGTGTGGCTGAAGTTCATTCACTTCGTGGCTGGGTCACTGCTCCGTCCGCTGCATAGGCCACGCCTCCTCCACCCCCACCTGCGGGCAGGTGGACGCTGGTCTCCAGTCTGGGGCTCTGATAAGGTCCCTTCTTGTAGGTCCTCCTGCCTTTGCATCGGACACACGCCAGGTCTGCTGTAGGAGAACGTGCGTACGTGCCTCCTGGTGCACCCAGCCTCCTCTGCCCATCGCCCGGCTCCACGCCAAGGCAGGTGTTCTCCTCACCTGCTAACTGAGCTGTAGCACCCCCAGGAGGCCCTCAGGGTCCCCTGAAGGCTAGTGCCCGCTGTCCTGCACCCTGATCCACTCCCGCACCAGCAGGGACTCCAGCCCAGCTTGTCGACTGCACGCGGTGAGGGCAGGGTGGACCAGGACCTGGTGGATCGGGAGGAGCTGTGGTCTCTGAGGCCCCTTTCTTCCTGGGGCTCAGCGTTCGGGTTTATTTATGACTGGGAACTGTAGCAGGACCTGGCTTGTAACCACCAGCTGTCGCTATGGCAACTCTTCACTTACACCACTAAAAATAGATCCTCTTCATCCCTGGGATAGAAAAAAAATCAAAGAAAATCGAAGTAGGGGAGGGCTTGTCTCCTCAGCTGCGGGCCCCCAGACGGGTTTTGAGGTGCAGCAATGTAGCTCTTGAGGTCTCTTTAAGTGCCCACCTAAGAGCAGAAAGGGCTGGGGATTAGGGTGGCAGGTCCACCCTGCTGGCCTCCTCCAGGCAGTGGAGACACTGATGTTGCCCCTTCCCTAACCTTGTCTGTCTTCTCCTTTATAGGCTGAACCACAGAAGTTAATCCATAATTATAAAGTCATTTCTCTTGGGCTTTATTCAGTTTCTTAATCTTTAATCTCAATTCTTCTATGGGATTGTAAATATTTTTCAGGGTCAAGGACTTAATTAGTAGGGTGGTATGAGAACTCGAAATCCTATCCTATGAGAAACAGTTGAAAGAACTGGACATGTTGGCATGGGCAGAGGGATCTTGGGAGGACGGGGTGGGAACAGTCTTCAGATGTTTATCCTGGTGTCGAGGGACTTCCTTGTTCCTCTCATGCCCCAGAAACGCAGAACTCAGCTCCACGGACGAAGAAATATTTTCCCCCATGAAAATACGTATCTTTCTTTTTATTGCATTTTTTAAAATCATGAAAGTGAAAGGACAGTTTGAAACATTTCTAAGCTGGGGAAAGCCTCCATTATAAGCCTGCACAGCACACGCGTAGCTTTGTGTGTCTCTAAAGGGCACAAGACTCTGGGGGTGGGGGTGCTGCTCCGGAAGGGGGTGCCCAGTGTGGACAGGATGTGGCCCAAGTCAACTGCGCTCTGTCAGCCTGCTGGGGTGGCCGTCCTTGAAGGTGGCTGTGGACACTCAGGGTGTCGTCCGGGGCTCCCTGCCCTGCACACCGTTGGTACTCAGCCGCGTGAGCTGTTACGCTGGGAGTGTTCCAGCTGAGGGTGAGATTTTACACGGGATGGGAGGCTTATGGAGACGCTGAGGTCCTAGCTAGGCGGTTCTGGCGGTTGTGGAGCACAGAGTGGGTGAGAATGCGCAATCAGCTGGAAACGTGGGGTGGCGGTGCAGATGGTGGCCCCCAGTGCGCTGGCTGAGGCCAGGCAGGGGCCCTCGGGAGGCTGGGCTTGGGCCACTGCTAGGGAGGCCCCCAAACTCTGTTCCAGTGGGGCCCTGACTGCCCAGGAGCCATAGGCGGTGCCAGGCGGTGATACAGCCACTCCTTTCTCTTCGGTCTTTGATTGTAGTCAAGAAAGCGTAAAATGCACCATCTTAACCATCTTTAAGCGTCTGGTTCAGTGGAATTAAGCAATTTCACACTGACGTGTGATCATCACCACCATCCATCCAGAACCTTGTCACCTTGCAAAACTGAAACTTTGTCCCCAGTTAAACAGCAGCTCCCTGTCCCCTGCCCCACCCCTGTTCTGTTTTCTGTCTTCATGAATTTGAGTGTTCTCAGAACCTCGTGTGGGCTTCCCCGGTGGCACTGATGGTAAAGAATTGGCTTGCGATGCAGGAGACGCAGGACGCAGGGTCAGTCCCTGGGTGGGGAAGATCCTCTGGAGGAGAGTATGGCAGCTCACTCCAGTATTCTTGCCTGGAGAGTCGCAAGGACAGAGGAACCTGGCTGGCTGCAGTCCATGGGGTCACAGAGACAGACACAACTGACAAAGCATGAGCTCAGGATCCTCATGCAGTGTTTGTACATCTGTGACTGGTGGTGTAGTGTGTGGCAGAACGTCCTTCATTTTTTACGACTGAATAGTATTCCATTGTGTGTATCTGCTGCGTTCACTGACCCATTCACCTGCCATGGACGTGCTCTCTCCCCTCCTCAATGGCTAGCCCCTCAAGATGCTGGCAGCCTGTTCCTCTCACCTTGGACAGACTCGAGCTCACTTCACGAGCTGGCAGGCCGTCCTGGGGCTTCACATGGGCCCACGCCAAGAGGGCCCCGTGCCTCCCCCTGATGGGCAATGAGGGGATACTGCTGGTGGTCAGCCCTCAGGGAACCTTAGGGGCAGCCCCGGGCCATGTGATCCAGGGACAGTGAGCACCCCCAAGGCCCCTCATCTGACTTTCTCAAGGTACCAGCTTTGGTCCCTTAGGGCTCAAATGGTAAAGAATCTGCCTGCAATGCAGGAGACATTGAACCCAACCCAGGTTCGATCCCTGGGTTGGGAAGATCCTCTGGAGAAGGAAATGGCAACCCGCTCCAGTATTCTTGCCTGGTGAACTCCGTAAACAGAGGAGCCTGACGGGCTACAGTCTGTAGGGTCTCAAAGAGTCGGACATGACTGAACGACTAAATTTCACTTTTCACTTTGGCCCCAGCATCACCCTATGTCCCATCGACCCTCCCAGAGGCTCTGCCTCGTCAGCCTGTGCAGACCAGCGCCAGCACCCACGCAGGAGCTGGCTTATCACACTGAGCGATGGTGATGGGTGAGGACTGGTTATCCGGGCAAGGAACTGTGCAGCAGTAGGGAATGCTGGGCTGAGGAACTGGTTTGAGGACACGGGCTCTTAGAAAAGATGGCAGAGAGGGCCCAAGAAGCGAGGAGGACTTCAGGAAGACGCAGTGGGCCTTGGAGACCTGCCTGGTGTTGTCACAGCCCGGCCTTTGAGGGGTCTAGAGGGTTTTCCTGGGCCAGGGAGGGGCTCCAGGCACCACAGCTGTGGGGGAGTCACCTATTCCCCAGCTGTGATGTCCTCAGGGGTGGGGCAGAGCTGACACACCATGGAGCTCCTCAGTCCCAGGCTTAAGAGGAGGAGTAGGGAGCCCTCCAAGGCCAGAAAGGCCAACAGTTTATTTGGTTGGGTTGGCTGAAGCATGGTCATTTATAGAGGAAGGTCTCCAAAGGCTTGGGGAGATTGGCAAGTTAGCCTGGATTCTCATGTAAGACCTGCGCTCTCTCTCTGTCATACACACACACACACACACCCCCACAGCAGGGCCCAAAGGACACCCCTTTCAGCAGGACCATGACACGTGGTTTGTAAGGGAAGCCCCACTGCTTTGGCATGCTCTGCGGCCAGTCTCCTGGAGATCAGTTTACAGGGGGAACCGCAGCCACTGCACTGGGAATCCTAAATGCAGTGCTGATCACGGACCCCGGGCAGCAGGCCCGCATGGCAACACTGAAGCCCCAAAGACAAGACGGAGTGGTGACCGCAGAGACAACGGGTCCAGTGCAGTGAAAACAGTCCGACTCCAGCAGGTTGATCTTGGCGGTCCTAGAAGTGAGACTGACGGGGGCCTCGATTCTTACTTGAAAATAAGTGTCCAGTGAGCTCCAGGTCAAGTGAACAACAGTCTAACTTGAATCATAAAAAACAGAGCATCGTGGCCTCCTCCTTTAATTCCAAGGCTTGAGCCAGTTTTAACTGAGCTCAGAAAGGTAGACTCCTGTCCTTTCTCTGGCCTTCCCTGAAGCTGCCTGTGGCTTCTTACCAGGGCAAGCGCATTGGCAAAAAGGTGAGAATTAGACTCTTCAGAGGTGAGTGGATACTGACTTGTCTGAGCTGACGCAAGACCCAGAGCGCTGCCTGTCCCACCTGCCTCCGGCAGGAACTTAAGGGAGGAGGAGGGCCTGGTGACTCCAGCAGAGAATTTCTGCCGCTCGCTCCCTCGTGGAGGGAGGTCCCCTTGGCAGACCTGTTTCCCCATTTCTGGAGGCGGATACCTGGGAGAGGCGAGAAGGGAGGGTAAGGGGCTAGGGCTGCCGGAGGCTCAGAAGCAGGGGCTGTTGGAAGATTCAGAGGCATTTGGGGAAGTGAAGAATGTTCTGTAATCAGAACCAGTGGCCCGCGTCTATCTAATCAGCGTGGGTGCGTGTTAGCAGCACATGCAGAATCAGAACATGCCCGTGACAGGCCAGCCCAGGGGCGGTCCTGGTGTTGAGCTGCTGGCTGACGGGGGACCCGAGGTGCCTGCTCTCCATCCCCGACTCTCGCAGGCGTAGAACCCTGAGAGCATCTGTCTGTCCCCACCAGAACCTTGCTGGTTTCAAGAGGATGGACGGAATGCCTCCGCCCCTCCTTTCCTATCTGTCATTCATTTATGAGCCCCTAAGAGGGGCCGCTGGGAGGGAGAACCTGTGGATGGCTGATAATAGATGCCCATCCTGCGCAGGTGTGATGCCCAAGGCAGGAAAGGGGCCCTGGTGTCTGGGGGAGGAAAAGACTGAAACAGTTTCCAAGCAGTCCTGCCACCTTGACAGCCCCGCCAAGCGCAAGTCCTTAGGCCCCCCCAGCCACAGGCAGGGAGCAGCGTTCAGCTTTGCTCAGACAGGACTCGTGCCAAGGACAATCTCGGGGCCCCTGGCCAGGATGCACGGCCTTTGTGCTATGTCCACAGGAAACTGAAAGTGTCCGTCTCTCGGTCGTGTCTGACTCTTTGCGACCTGATGGACTGTAGCCCGCCAGGCTCCTCTGTCCGTGGATTTCTCCAGGCAAGACTACTGGAGTGGGTTGCCATTGCCTCCTCCGGGGGATCTTCCCGACCCAGGGATCGAACCCGGATCTCCTGCGTTGGGGGCATGTTACTAGATCTCAGAGCAGAAGGAATCTAAAAGGCCTTCATCCCAGCCTCCGGCTTTCTGGCAGGTGCAAGATCAGTGCACCTGGTCTACAAGTGAGGCGCCTGGAGCTCAGATTATTCACACAAACACCAAGCAACTAAATATGCCAGAGTCCCCAGAGTAGTTTCAGTCTCTAGAAAAGTACCGTTTTGTTTAAATACATATGCAGCTGAGTAGGCAGTACATGTGCGAGTTTTGCTGTTGTTGTTCAATCCCTGTCACGTCTGACTCTTTGTGACCGTCTAGACTGAAGTATGCCAGGCTCCTCTGTCCTCCACTGTCTCCCGAAATTTGCTCAAACTCATGTCCACTGAGTCGATGATGCCATCCAAACATCTCATCCTCTGCCGCCCCCTTCTCCTCCTGCCTTCAGTCTTTCCCAGCATCAGGGCCTTTTCCAGTGAGTCAGCTCTTTGCCTCAGGTGGCCAAAGTACTGGATCTTCAGCATCAGTCCTTCCACTGAATATTCAGGGTTGATTTCCTTTAGGATGGAATGGTTTGATCTCTTTGCTGTCCAAGGGACTCTCAAGAGTCTTCTCCAGCACCACAGTTCGAAAGCATCAATTCTTCTATACTGAGCCTTATTCAGAAAGCACAAAGGCATATGGTCAAAAAGTAAGCGTTCTTCCACCCTGGACCCGGTCCCTCTGCCCAGAGCCAACAGTTACTTCATGTCCTTCAGAGACAGTCTATGCATGTTGAGTTTTTGTGTTTTTGTTTCATTTCTACGTTGATTTTAACCCCTAGGCAGCTCACACTGGCAGTCCTTCCTGGTTGTGGGGTGCTCCGTTATGCCCTGAACTGGTCCTCCATTGATGGAGCTGCTCTCAATCCTTTGCAGTAAAAGGCCTTGCGACAGGTATTGTCGTACGTACTTCTCATGCATGGATGTCAATATATCTGTGATAGAAACTCCTAGGTGTGAGAGTTTCTTCTCTGGTGGTCCAGCTGTTAAGACTCCAAGCTTCCACTGCAGAGGGCTGCGGGTTCAATTCCCTGGTCGGGGAGTCAAGATCTCACATGCCACCAAAAAAGAGAAGAAAGAAATTCCAGCAGTAGGTTGGGTCAAGAGTGCATGGAGTCCTGCTGTGAGCGCTCTTGCCGAATCGCCCTGCTTGGAGGTCGTACAAGCGCGCCTTCTCCTGACATCCTCATCACAGGCGGAGATGAGTGCCCCTTGATCTTTGTCGTCGTGGTGGTTTCAGAACTGAGCTACGATAGATAACCTTGGTGCCGGGACATGGGCAGAGATACCGTGTGATGCAGGGCCAACCCCTCACCGGAATCACGAGTGCTTCCGGGTATCACAGTGGAGTTGCCCCTCCCAGTCCTGTGACAGCTCGTGGGGCTACTGATGTATTTCCACACGTGTTACCCCCACAGATCCTCCCAGCACCCCCCCTCCCCCCAACAGAGGAGGTGGTCCAGAGATTCCGTCTCTTGACCTTTACCTGAAACACTGCAGTCCTGGAAACACCATGAGCTGAAGGTGGCACCCCCAATGTCAAGGGCAGACGCAGGAGGCTGTCCAGGAGCCTGTCACACACAGTCTGCCACCTGCAGGAACCTTTGCTACTCCGCCTGCCATTGTGGGTCACCTGGGATCTTCCCAAAGGCATGGAAGCCAAGGGCTGCTAGGATACTCTACAGCCCACCCTCAGGGGCTCAACTCTCCCCTCCTACCTCCACTGTTCTTTAAGCCGGGCTGCAGGCCGCCTCGAATGCCCTGCCCTCCTCTGCATGCCTGGGGGTTCAGGGACCCCCTCCCCAAGGTGATGCTGCCTGAGTCCAGCCCAGCCCCCCACTTTGGCACTTTTCCTGGCCGCCCTCCCAGAAGCCATGCCTCCCCACACCCTGCGCGTTCCTCCCAGCCACCTATGGTGCTCCTGTGCGAGGGCTTCCTCTAAGGTGTCCTCATCACTGGTTCACTGGTGTCCTCCTCTGTGCCCCCCACGCACCTGCTAGATCCTTGTCCCCCTCTCTTCATTCCTGAGACCCTTGGGCAAATGTTTATGGAGTAAATAAACAAGGGCTCCTTCTGCTCCAGGAAACACGTCTGCTGTGGATCCCAGGTCCCTGTCCTCCAGCTTGGGCTCAGGGAACTTGAGGGACTCTGGAGATTTGAAAACTTCTAGTCTGTTCTGTGGAATGTTGGTCCTGCATCAACACCATCCCCTCTGGTTACTTCCTTCATCTCAAGGCCCCCGAGACCTCGAGCTGCTCTGCCCCACCCTGGCCTCCCTGCCACATGTCCCCACTGGGGAATTGATGCCCACTTCAGTGGTGAATCTTCCTTAACTTGTGACGGGGTATGCTCCAATAAACACACCGAAAGTCAAAGGGCATTTAATACTCCCTACCTACCACAGCTCACCCTAAACGTGCGCAGAGGACTCACCGTAGCCAGTAGGTGGGCAGACTCCTCTAACACAGACCTGATTTGTAATGCAGTGTTGAATATCTCATGAGATTGATTGGATGCTATGCTGCGAGGGAAAAGCAGAATGACCCTCTGGGTCCACAAGGGTCCTCCATGGATCGTGGTTTCACCTGTTAACTGAGGGGCTGACTGGGAGCTACCCTGCCCAGCATCACAAGAGAGGAGTGGACCACGTAGTGCTGCCCAGGAAAGGGGCAAAGTTCAAACCTTAAAGTACAGTTTCTACTGCGTGTGTATTGCCTTCACACCATCACAAAGTCAAAAAATCGTAACTCGAACCAGCATAAAGTTGGAGATTGTCTGTATTCACGGCTCTGTATCCAGTGCTGCAGTCCATTTTAGAACATTTTTCATCACTGCATAGAAAGCTTGGACGCCTTAGCCAGCACCCCATCCCTCAGTGCTCATCACCACAGACCTCACTGCCCATCTCCATGGATTCACCTCTTCTGGTCATTTCATGTAAATGGAACCATTCTCCTCGTGGCCTCAGCAGCTGCCTTCTTTCACACACTTTTCACACTTTTTCACTCTTTCCCCACGGCCAGCCTCGAAGGCAGGGCTGGTCAAGGCTGGGCATGACCAGTCAACGTCCCCTGAACTTAGCTCCCCGGGAGAAGGTGGGGTGCCAGGGAAACCAGAGCTTTCTACAAGAGCAAAGTGAAAAGGTCCAGTCCTATCTCTTCATGGCAAATAGATGGGGAAACAGTGGAAACAGTGGCTGACTTTACTTTTTTTGGCTCCAGATGGCGACTGCAGCCATCAAATTAAAGACACTTGCTCCTTGAAAGGAAAGTTATGACCCACCTAGACAGCATATTGAAAAGCAGAGACATTACTTTGCCAACAAAGGTCCGTCTAGTCAAGGCTATAGTTTTTCCAATACTCATGTATGGATGTGAGAGTTGGACTATAAAGAAAGCTGAGCGCCGAAGAATTGATGCTCTTGAACCATTGTATTGGAGAAGACTCTTGAGAGTCCCTTGGACTCCACAGAGATTCAGCGAGTCCATCCTAAAGGAAATCAGTCCTGAGTGTTCATTGGAAGGACTGATGTTGAAGCTGAAACTCCAGTCCTTTGGCCACCTGATTCAAAGAGCTGACTCACTGGAAAAGACCCTGATGCTGGGAAAGATTGAAGGTGGGAGGAGAAGGGGATGACAGAGGATGAGATGGTTGTATGGCATCATAGACTCAATGGACATGGGTTTGGGTGGACTCTGGGGGTTGGTGATGGACAGGGAGGCCTGGCGTGTTACAGTCCATAGGGTCACAAAGAGTCAGACACGACTGAGCAACCGAACTGAACTAAAAGTGAAAAGGAGACCTCTCTGCCCTGCTGCCTCAGTTGGGTCTGAGTCCACACTGGTTATACAGGAATCTAGGGATCCAAGAGATAACCAGCTAGTAAAAATAGGTATTCAAAGCTGCTGGTGCTCCAGCCGCTAGGCCTGACCACAGGAGGCATGCCAGCAGGGTTTTGTAACGTGGGTGATATTAACAACGGCCAGCTCCCCACCAAGCGCTCCCACCAGCGCTTGAGGAATTCCACGAGGGTGACAGGTGGGCATGTGTAGTCAAGGGGGAGGAAGCGGCCCGAGAGCCAGGCCTTGAAGGGGCAGCAGGGCCAGTCGGCAGAGGAGGGGAATATTCATGGCCCCGCCACATGTGGTGTTTCTGCAGGGTTGCCATGGAGACCAGGGAGCCAGGAGCCCCAGAGGAATGGTTGGGCCAGACCACATCTATGAGAGCAATTGAAGCAAACACAGTTGCTTGTCAGTGAGTGATGGTGGGCCACCGGCCTGTAGCTGGGAATACTTCGCATTTGCCACCCCAGACAAACTCAGCTTGTTCTTAGATCTTAGAGGTGCCCACCCCGCTGTGCCCAGGCCCACCAGGGCAGATTGCTCCAGATGCCTGCTTCTGGCCACACGCCGTGGAGTGTGGAGCATGGCGGTAGCATCACTTCTGCTGGCGCTAGTGGTCACCCTGGGCTCCCGGACACGAGGCAGTGCCCTTGGGAGCCGGGTGCAAGGTCGCCTCCAGCTGCATGGCCACACGACGTCACTCTGCTGCCCCTGGTTGCGGCCCTGGCTTCAGCTGGAGCTCAGTCCTGAATGGGAATCCTATCCTGAAAGAGATGAGAGGGTAGCGAGAGCAGGAAGGGGGCATTTCTGAGCCGGGGAGGCAGGGGGTGGGAGGGGGTCAATCAGAGAGATGCCAGCTCTGCAGGGCAGGGGCTGATTGGGTATGTGTGTGGCAGGGGGACAGGGCCGAGTCTGGGGTTCCATTCCTGTGCCCAGTAGGGTCGAGGCTGAGGCCTGGGGAGGCAGGAGGCCCAGGAAGGGGACTAGGAGTGGGCAGATGCCTGCCAAGGAGCCAGGACCGGGGACAGCGAGGGTCTCGTCTTGTGGGCACACAGGGACACACACGGCCCCGCTCGGCTGCCACCCCTGCCCTGGACATTGGGCCCTCCCAGATGCTCTGTGAGCTGTTTGCTCTCTGGCTGGTATGTTTCCAGTTGTGTCTCTTTAATGATTGGATCCTGTGCTGAGAACAATAAAAACCAGATACCACTTCTCTTACTCTGGAAAACAGGGACCAAGAAGACATGGGGCAGGCTTTTCATTTGGAAGGTGACCTCGGCAAGCAGGGAGGGAGTGGGGCAGGGGGCAGAAAGAGGGAGAGGCTGCATAAGAGCATCACCGTGGTCACCAGGTGGGCTTGGAAGATGACCCCGGGGGTGTCAACCCCCACCTCCCACCCCGCCCCCGCGCTTCAGGGCTGGGCTCGGCTGTGGACTGAACCACGCTGGTGGCTTCAGGGGCCCTCTCTTCATGGGGGACTGTCCACGACAGCTGCCCTGGAGTCAGAGGTGGCCCAGCGGGGGGGCGCCTGCGTTCATACACCCCACCTCACCAGGAGAGGCAGCCCTGGGGGCCCTCCTCACCCTCTTCCGCCGGTCTCTGTCCCCCTCTGTCACCGCTGTCCCCCTCTGGACCAGTTCCTGGATCTTTCTTACCAGCGCACATCTTCTAGAGCCTGACTGAGCTTTGCTTTAAAAACGGACACGCTGAATGCTTGACTTGAGCCTGTCAGGTCTGTTCTGAGTTATCTGTTTTAGGAAAATTGTTTTCCACAAATTGCAGAAAGAGCCCAGTTTGTGTGGCACACGCACACACACACAGTGTGGCCTCACTCTGAAGGCTCGCAGCGTCGGCCTGTCAGGTAGAACGTCCCACTTTGGGGCTCGGGGCCTGTAACCACCAGAAAGCCTCACTCCGCCTGGCTCGACCGATAGCAACGCTTGTCTCGGGGCAGGAAGGCCTGGGTGCGGCTGTGTCCTTTCTGTGTCCACTTGGTTGGCAGCTACCTTCCCTGGAGGTCACCAGTGCTGCCAGCAGCTGTGTCCCTGACCTGGGAGGAGGGAAAGGAGAAAAAAGGGGACCCCCCCACCCCCCACCTGGGGATGAGGCCCAGCCTCAGCCACCCTCACCCTGGACCAGGAGGAGTTGCCAGGCCCTCCCCGACTCCCAGTCGGTCAGCCAAGCCCGCTGTCCTGGGTGGGTACTCTGGAGCCAGGAGAGTCAGCAGAGGGGTGGGCGGGGATGGGCAGTGGCCCCTACGCGGCCCTTGGGCAGAGCAAGTCCAGCCAGCCGGGGGCACTCTGAGCAGTGGCCCAGGCTGATGCCGTGACCCCTCCCGAAAGTCATCCCAAGGGTGCCAGCTGTGTCACAGGCGAGGTAGAGGGCTCCGAGGAGGCCTGTGAGCTGCCCCCCGCCGCTCCCAGGTTGAGACAACGCGGAGCCCCAGGCCCACAGAGGGTCTGATCTCCAGGACTCGGGGTGATGGCACAGACAGCAGTAACCACCCCGCAGGCAGAAGCCGGCTGGGAAGCAAAGGCCTTGACGTACTCGAGGAGCAGATGGAATTCAGTGTGCCAGGGAGGCCCTGGGTGACCTCCTGGGAAGGATAAAGCGAGGGAGTGGGAGCCAGCCGAGAGCCATGGACGGGTCACAGGACTGACCCCAGGGGCCGAGGGGCGGGGACACGGGGTCGCGAGAGCCCCAGAGAGGGCTGCCTGGTTCCAAGGAGGCTCCAGCCAGGGGGACAGGCGCTGCTGCATCGAGTCCCGTGTCCCATCCCACAGGATCAGGCCTCCCTCAGCACTTGTCACGGCCCAGAGCAGCCTCTGTGTGGAGTGGGGTCCGTGGTCCCCAGCAGGACTCTTGAGCCCCGCATCCTCCTGCCCATGGTGACAGCTTGTAGGGGAAGCTGGGCCCCGGCTGAGCCCGGGGCCGGGGTGCAGAGCCCTCTCCGGGCTGGTGAGCTCTGTCATCTGGCTCTGACTACTCCCCCGAAGACACCGTGGGCAGGGGCGATGGCTGGGGCATCTCCGCACCTTCCGTTTCCCAAGTTCAGGGCCTTCTGCTTGATAGGCCTTGGGGACTAGTCATCGAGGGCAGGACCCATGGCGTCCCTGTGCCCGGAGCAGCAGGAGTCCCCCGTGAATGGAAACCCCTTGGTTACCCGGTGGGCTGGGGGCTTGGAAGGCGGAGGGGAACAGGGCAGCCCTTTCAGACTCTAGCAGCTGATGCAGAAAAGAGAGAGGACGCGAGTTCCTAAACAGAGGTGTGGAGGGACGGGCTGCAGGCCCATGCTTGGCTTGTTGGGCGAGAACTGGAGAATCCCACGGGGACGTCAGCTTTGGACTCTAAGCAAGGGGGTCCCGTTGGGCCTGGCGTCAGTTGGCCTTCCTACCAGCCGGCCTAGAAAGGAGATCTCCCTTGTTGAAATGGACCCCAGAATGTATTAAAGGGTATTGAGGGACTCCTCTGGCACTCCCATGATTAGGGCGCCACACTTCCAACCGGGGAGGGGAGTGCATATTTGATCTCTGGCCAGGGAACTAAGATCCCACATGCCACGAGGCTAAAAATAAAATAAGGTGTTGAGTAGCTCACAGAATCCCCAGCACGCAAAGAACAAGGCTAGACCTTCCCAAGAAGTGCACAGAGTCCAGAGCGGGGACACTGGACTCCCACACAGACCTGAACACAGATACCATGACCCTCTGCCACGCCCTGCACACACCACTGCTGAGGACTGAGTTGCGTCCTTCCCCACTCCCCTCTCCAAGTTCATGTGTTAAGGCCCTAACCTTTAATGTAGCTGTATTTGAAGACAGGGCTTCCCAGGTGGCTCAGTGGTAAAGAATTCGCCTGCTAATGCAGGAGATGGGGCTCAATCCCTGGGTCGGGAAGATCCCCTAGGGAACAAAATAGCGACCCACTCCAGTACTCTTGCCTGGGAAATCACATGGACAGATGAGCCTGGTGGGCTATAGTCCATAGGGTTACAAAGCATCAGACACAGCTTAGTTGTCGAAATGACAACACAATTTGAAGATAAGGCCCTTGGGAGATAATGAAGGTTAAATGAAGCCATAGCTTGAGAGCCTAATCCCATCGGGTTGGTGGCCTTATAACAAGCGGAAGAAAGAGAGATTTCTCTCACCAGACTTTGACCATGTTGGTACCTGATCTTCGACTCTCCAGTCTCAAGAACTGTGGGAAAATTAAGTTCTGGTATTTCATCCACACAGTCTGGGGTGTTGTGTGAGGGCAGCCCGAGCAGACTAAGTCAGCCCCCGCCATCTCTGGAAGCCAGGGGATCCTGCTCTGCAGCTAGCTCTGTGCAACTGAGCCTGGCCCAGAACGTCCATCCATCATTCTGGGTCCCCCGGGGGGTTGGAGAGGTGAGTCCTTGGGCCCCTTCCATCCATCCTAGAGACCAAGCCCAGGGAAGATGTAACAGATACTGGGTGGGCAAAAGAACCGACAAACGCCCTCCCAGCATCAGGGCAGTGAGTTTGAGCGAGGTCCCCAGCAAGGTTGAGACCCAAGGTTGCCCAGAGACACGGTCTCAAGATGGGCGATTGGTTTTGTAGGTGATGAAACCTCACTGTCTTCCAGCATACCCAGAATAGATCTATTTCTTGGTTCATAGAAACTATCAAGAGCTAAGGCTTTCTCATCTGTGTCACACAGATAACGGGTACATACGTGGACCAGCGCGTGTACACCCGCGCTCTACCAGCTGGGCAACAGGGGGACCCAGTCCCTTAGCTGCAGAGGGATTGCAAGAATAATACACAGCGGGACTGGAGCCCAGCCACCCTCCCCACAGACCATGGGTGAAAGTGTTTGTGCCCTTGGATGAACATTTCCCCTCCATTCTCTTCTCTTGGAGTTTCTCCAAAAAAGTTTCTTCTTACTAAATTAGAGTAAGATATTATTTCTATCTCCCTGCAGGTGATTCAAGTCACTTTGAGTGGAGTTACGGGTGCTCCCAAATTCTTAAGCCATATAATCGCAGTCTCTTGGGTACTGCCCATCAGTGGTTGATTACATCTTCTTTGTATGTTTTTCAAAACTTAACTTTATAAGGGCAACGTCATTCCTTCTGTTTCCCCAGATTCTTATGGGGCAAGTCACTGCTACTCTAGATTACTGCCAACACTTATTTCTAGAAAAGGTTATAGTTGCCGAAGGCGTAACTACTGTCCTTCCCGCTACCCACCCCGGGGTCAGTGTGTGCCCTCACCTGCTCCAGAGGTTCACACCTTTGAATCAGTTGCTTGCCTCAGGTCCTGTTTTCTGGAGTGTTTAGAAACTTTTCCTTAGGGAAATTCAGACCACTGGCTGATAGAATCTTAGGGCTTCCCTGGTAGCTCAGCTGGTAAAGAATCCGCCTATAATGCAGGAGACCTCGGTTCGCTTCTTGGGTCAGGAAGATCCCCTCAAGAAGCGACCGGCTACCCACTCCAGGATTCTGGCCTGGAGAATTCCATGGACTGTATAGTCCATGGGATCGCAGAGAGTCAGACATGACTGAGCTTGTTAATCCCTAAACAAATAAAATAAGTAAATGTTAGTCGCTCAGTCGCATCAGACTCTTGAGACCCCATGGACTGTATCCCGCCAGGCACCTGTGTTCACGGAGTTGTCCAGGCATGAATACTCAAGCGGGCTGCCATTTCCTTCTCCAGGGGGTCTTCCTGACCCAGGGAAGGAACCCCCGTCTCCTGCACTGCAGGCAGATTCTTTGCCAGCTGAGCCACCTGCATTGCAAAATGAACTTCTGTGGAGCGCGTTGTAGGCTTGGTCGTGTCTAAGCGTCAGTGTCCACATCGACCCTAGTGGGAACCATGTCCCTGCCTGCCTTTGTACCTGATGTGTGCAGGACTGGGCTGCGTTCAGGCCATGCTTGGTGGGCTCTGGTGTTTGGAGCCCTGAACTGATGAGACCAGGGTTGGTGGGTTCAGTCCCCATCTGACAAGGGGGGCTTGCTCTGACCAGCCCCTGCTTCTCTAATGAATGCCCTGGGTCACAAAGCGGGCTGGAATGACCCGGCATTCTTACCAGACCAAGTCTCTGTCTGTTGCCTTGGGAAATGTACTCAATATCCAACAGTAAACATTTCCACTTGTATTCCCCTTTGATCTCTGAGTTAAAGGACAAGGGAACCTTGGCTTTGGTGCCACATCTGACCACTGGGGGTTAATATCATCCTGCTTGTGTACCGTTTGTCTCTTTGTTGGTCAGTGGCCCTGAACAGAATCACATATGGCTCTCTGTTCGCACCAAGAGATGGCTAGGCTCATGGATTCAGATGAAGCCTCTCTCGGAAGCCCTTACAAAATCTCCAGCTCGGTCTCCATTTTCCTCGGGGCTTGGAAGCCAAACAGAAGTGAAGGATGTGAGTAATGGCATCAGGTGTTTAATGAGCATTTACTGTGTGTCAGACACTTCTTACACTACTTTATTTATCCCTCGCAATACCACCGTCTTATGCATATTCAGATGGAGACATGAGCTGAGAAATAAAGACTTGTTCAAGTTACCCAGCTGGTGAATGGCAGAACAGGGACCAAGGCCAGGGTTCTCTCCCCACTCTTGGTAGACCCGTCTCTGTCGACGAGCATCCTCTAGGGGATGGATGGGGAAACTACAGATCCTTGGACTTGACCCCCTTCAATGGTGATACACTTGGTCTGGCGTAGGGTCTGGGAGTTTGCAGTCTTTCCTTTTTTTATTTATTTATTTTTGGCCATGCTGGGTCATCGTTGCTGCATGGGCTTTTCTTTAGTTGCGGCGAGCAAAGGCTGCTCTCTAGCTTCGGTACACGGGCTTGCCATTGCGAGGGCTTCGCTTGTTGGGGAGCGCAGGCTCTAGCACACACGGGCTTCAATAGCTGCAGTTTCCAGGCTCTAGAGCATAGGCTCAGTACTCGTGATGCACGGGCTTAGTTGCTCCAAGGCATGTGGGATCTTCCCAGATCAGGGATTGAACCTGTAGCTCCTGCCTTAGCAGGCAGATTCTTTACCACTGAGCCACCAGAGAAGCCCGGGGATTGGCATTTTTGACAAGACTTCTAAGTGATTCCAATGTGGGCGTGAGAGTGACGACGCTCCTGTACCTTCTTCGTGAGTTGATAGTTGCGGACGGTGGCTGATGGGAAAATGGAACGCCAGGATTCACGTGTTTAAATCCTTCCATACCAGAAGGTAAAGAAACATACTTCAGTACACACGTGCAGGAGACAGGCACTGAGGCCTTTAAGATAAACTGCTGATTCACAGCTTGGCTTGCAAGCCAGGGGTGTGTCCTTCGAGACCAGCATTAAAGGATCCAGGCTGCCTTGGTGGAGGGATCAGGGCAAAAGACAACAAAGTCCAAGTTCCCTCCACTCCCAGAGGAGGTTTAGGGCGTTTAGATTTGCCAGCCAGCCTATCTGGTTTCTGAACTGTCAGGGTCAGAACTCTTCACTGACCACCTTCCCCACTCCCCCACACCCCGCCCCAACCCTCTTGAGACTTTTGCACTTGAGTCTTCCTCCTTCGGGTTCAACACTTTCTATTCTCCCGCCTTAATTTAATTATCCAACCACAGAAAGAGGAAACTGGAAACCCCTTCAGCTCCACAGGAAGATCCCCCAAGCAGGGTAAAGAGTGTTTGCAGAGGGCGCACCCAAAGCCACTTGCGCCCCTCCTCCAAGGCATGAACACCGGGAGACCCCATGAATACGGCTTGCTCTGGTTGCTGGGAATCTGCTGAAAATACCCTGTACCCAAATGAGTGACGGAACATGTAAATGCAAGTGGAACGAATTTGTAGGGCTAGAGCGTTTTTCTCCTCTGAATCATCAAACTGTATGGAAATCGCCGCAAAAGATGGAAGATTGAGGAGGAGAATGTTGTCATATCTGCCATTGGCAGTCGGACCCAGCTAAGCGTGTGGTTGACTCTAGTTTTAAAGGGAAGCCCCTTTCTAAGGCTTCCCAGATGGCACTGGTGATAAAGAACCCGCCTGCCAATTCAGGAGACACAAGAGATGTGGGTTTGATCCCTGGGTGGAGAAGATCCCCGGAGAAGAAATGGCAACCCACTCCAGGATCCTTGCCTGGAGAATTCCTTGGGTAGAGGAGCCTGGTAGTCTGCAGTCCATGGGGTCATAAAGAGTCAGACATGACTGAGCGACTCAGCACACGCACGAGCCCCTTTTGGGGATAGGGGCCTGATTTTCCCCAGGGCTCCCTCCTGCAGCCGGCAGCCCTGGGAACCATCTCCGGTCAGGCCGGCAGCTGTGGAGGAAGCCGGGTCCCAAGTGGCTGGTCCCACCCTGGTCTTCCTAGCTACCCGTCACCTGAGAGGCAGCCGAGCCCTTGGGTGAGGCTGACTGTCTCCCTGGGGCGCAGCGCCAGGGAGCCTCAGGCTGCTGTCAGCCCTGAGTCCCTTGAGGAAGGTGGGGATTCTGGGGGTGGGGGGCCCCAGACCCAGCCAGTGGCTCTCACTCCACCAACACGTGGCCTGCATCCCAAGTTCAGGGTCTCCACCCAGGTGAGGCAAGGAAGAGTCCTCGGATGGGAGGATTTCTAGAATATAGACAAAAATCCACAGACGGGAGTGGCTCTCATAAAAATTGTGTTTGATGCTTTCATCTCCTCTCAGGCACCTCAACAAGTAGTCTTCGATTTCTGTTTCAACATTTCTTGTGATGGGTTGTTTGTTCATCTAACAAAGATTTATTAACTGTCTGCAGGTTATTTACCCTCCCTGTGCCTCAGTTTCATCATCTATAAAATGGGTATAGCTAGCTCATCAGTTTGGGGGATTCAATGAATTACCTTAAAGTATTTAAATATGTTGCTCCACTGACTGTCAATGCAAATATCTTCTGGAGTGCATATACTAACATGTTCAATAATTAGTAACGGAAATTTTCTAAGTATTTGTATTTATTTATTTGACTGCGTCAAGTCTTAGTGGCATGTAGGATCTAGCTCCCTGACCAGGGATTGAACCCCGGCCTCCTGCATTGGGGGCAGGAAGTGCTAGCCACTGAAGCACCAGGGAAATCCCACTAACTGGGAAATGGATGTTAAAATGCCATTATTATTTTTTCTCTCTAGCTTGGGTTCATCCTTCTAGCCTCATGACTGTTCTTGGAGGCTCCAAGGTAAGCACTTTTCCTCCTGAAAGCCCCTCTGAAATGGAGCGTTCCCCCCACACACACACACATTCATTGTCACTTGTCCTGGTCCCCAGGGCCCAGAACTGAATGTCTCTTGCCTGCTGGGCTCGGCTCAGAACAGAGAAGTGCTGTTTGCAGATCTCCTGTGGGGCTCTGGGTTTAATCGGGGCCCAAGACTCTGATGGCTGCCCTGGTGGCTCACAGGGAACTTGAGTTATTGGCATCCCTGAGAAGATCCCATAGATGTGGTTCTGAGCCGTTGCTGGACTAGTAACTGCACGAGTCCAGTTACTTTTTCATGCTGTTTCCCGGTAGAATTTCCAATGGTATTCAGACGTTTCACCCCTCTTCTGCTCACCGCCAGCCTTTCCTGGATAATTTTGATGGGTTAGTCACTTAGTCACTGAGTCGTGCCTGAATCTTTTTGTGACCCCATGGACTGTACTGTCCATGAAACTTCCTAGGCAAGAATAATGGTGCGTGCATGCTAAGTCACTTCAGTTGTGCCGGACTCTTTGCGATCTGATGGATCCTAACCTGCCAGGCTTCTCTGTCCCTGGGATTCTCTAGGCATGAATACTGGAGTGCGTTGCCATGTTCTCCTCCAGGGGATCTTCCTGACTCGGGGATCAAACTTGCGTGTCTAACGTCTCCTGTGTTGGCAGGAGGGTTCTTTACCACTGAGCCACCAGGAAAGCCCAATCTTGGTGTAAAAAGAGGGAAATGCATCCAATGAGAACAGTGTCTTCTCACCAACTCTGTGCAGAGGCAGAAGTGTGACCCCTGTGCTACCATCCCTGGCCCGGGTTCCTCGCCTGGCTAACTCGGTACCTTGGAATCTTTTGTGGCAAATGCATCCTGCTGCTGAAAAGAGGTGATCACAGATTGAAACACTAATGCCCCTCCGAAGATAACTCTGTCCTCCAATTTCTATTTGCTCAACTCTCCTTAGTGGCAGACAGGGCTCAGATCAGCACAGGAGGACCCAGAAGCTGTGGGATGCCTCCCTGAGCGGTTTTGCCAAGGGTGAGCCTGGCTGCCAGCAGTCAGTAGAGCTCTGAGTACATGAATGAGGCCTCACCGGGCCCCGGTGAAGAAAGCAAGAATAAGAACATTCGTCCTACTTTCCCTCCGCAATATTGACTAGTAGTTGGCTCCATGGAGAGTGGGTAGAAAAACAAAACAACTCCAATGGAGTTTTGGAGCCAGGTAGTCCTGGGTCAAGGCCAGCTCGGCCCAGTGACCTTAAGTAAGCAGTGCCATCTCTCCCCACTGTGGTTTCTCAACTTTACAACACAGGGAGCACCACGCCCTGCGACAGGTGATGGCCAGGATCTCGGCCTGGGCGTGTTCAGGGTGCCTTGCCAAGGTCAGAGCTCTGCACGTTGTTCCTCCACGCCCTTACCCCACCCTTTCAGGGCGTGATGAGAGTTCCCTGACTTAGTATGACCCTGCTGGCTCCTGGGGCTTCTCGTGCGATGGGGCCTGAGCTGCCTGGTGCAGTGTGTCGGGTCTTAATATATCTCCAGCAAGGGGGTTAAACCCATGCCCGCTGCACCTGGAGCGCAGTCTTGATTGCTGGACCCCCAGGGAAGTCCATGAGCCTGGGCTCTGCGTTGGCCCCTGGCCAGCCTCCCTGGAGCCCTCTGTGACCCTGGGCCCTGGTCCCTGGCTGGCCTTGTCCAGCCTGGCTCCTGGTCAGTGGCTCGGTCCTCTGTGTGCCCTGCGATTCCTGGTGTGGGGCAAGGGGTGAGTGGGGGGGAGGTTGCGTGGAAACCTCTTGCAGAGCCTGTCCTGTCCCTTGGGCTCCCAGGGGGCAGACTGGTGGGATGGGGTGGGGTGATGGAGGGATGTGCTTGTTCCCGTCACTTCTTAGCATCCCCTCCACCAGGCAGAGAGCGGCTAGCCTTGGTGTACCCCACCCCCCTTCCACCTCCACCTCCTTTACTCCCCTCCACCTCCCCGGACCCCTCTGCCTTCCTCACCCCGACTCCGTCCACCCTCACCACACATCCCCCCACCCCCCACCTCTGTCCACCCTCACCAACCCCACCAACTCCTCTGTCCACCTTCCTCCGCCTCTGTACCCCTCCCCCTCCCCGTCCCCCCACCCCTCCCCTGATCCCCTTCCCCCTCCCCTGTTCCCCCTCCCCCTCCCGCAGCATTGAGGATCCTTGGGAAGCCAGAATGTGAGCTGGGGAGCGTGAGTGAGTTTCTCGGAAAGTCACTCAGTGGTTCCACGAAGCAGCAGGGCTTTTCCAGCCTCTGGTCTGCACGAGGGACCCTGGACACGTGGCAGCAGGAGCACCTCGTCTATAACCACCCTCCCCAGGCTGCCTGCTGACCACCACCCAGGGATGGCCCATCAAGGTCAAGTGGGCGCTCCATTCCCACCCAGACAAAGCCCCTCCAGTCTGGGGAGCGTCCGAGAGAGGGGGGCTGGGCTTCAGGGACACCCTGTTGTCACCCAGCCCCTGCTGTGACTCCCACTGAGCATTCTGGGTAACTGCATGACCCCAGCCCCTCCTGGAGATGGGGTGACTGGGAGGCAGGGGCTCCCGGTGGCTGCCAGTGGGGTGGGACTCCTCTGGTCATCCTGCAGCGGAGGCAGGGCTGGCCTGACAGCCTCACCCTAGCTGTAGGTGGACATCTCAGGGCGTGCACTCAGCGCCCATTCCTTGCTCTCCCAGCTGAGAGGCCAAGGGAGCCGGTGGCCTCAGGGTCTGGTCTGAGCAGTGGAAACAATCTCCAGAGTATAGGTTGGAGGCCACCTGCCGAGAGCATGGGCTTGAGCTGATGTTGCTGATACAGCTATCACCCAGGCCAGGCAGGTCCTCATCTTTCTTGTGAATGCATTCCTTGGAAGCAAGTGGGGAAGGCTCCAGCCAATGACATTACGGGCCCACAGTCTGCCTTCCAGGGTGCGTCTTAGCAAAGCGCATGCTGGGCTCCTGCACATGCTTTGGGCCCCGTCATCCCCGTGATGGCTTGTCTTTACCAGCCACCACTGACTCTCATGGGACTGATGCTCTGACCCTTTCAGAACCAGTTTCATGGCCTGGGGAGACTAGCGAAGGGGACATTTTGAAAATCTCACTGATTAAAAGCAATGGGCTTCCCAGGGGTCTCAGTGGTAAAGAATCCACCTGCGGTGCAGGAGATGTGGGTTCAGTTCCTGTGTGGGGAAGATCCCCTGGAGAAGGGAATGGCTACCCACTCCAGTACTCTTGCCTGGAGAGTCCCACGGACAGAGGAGCCTGGCGGGCTGCAGTCCACAGGGTCCCGAAGAGTCGGACACGACTGAGCACACACACACACTGGTCAAAGGCAGGACCGGGGGGAGCTTGACTTCTGGTCCAGGGCTGTGAACAGGTTCTCCAGCTCCCTCACCTCCAGCTCAGAAGGCTTGGTGTCTCCTTTGGTGCCTGAGGACCAGGAGGCAGGAAAGGCCAGGAACTCAGAGCCTGGATGGGGAGACCAGATGGCATAGGTTGACTGCGGTTCTGAATCCCACCTGCTTGGACCCTCAGGGAAGCCATGTGACCCCCCCTCCCCAACTATGCCCTGTTTCCTCATTTCTCAGGGGCCACAAAGCCTCCCTCAAGGGGTGTGGTGAGATTAAATCTGTTTGTAAATCGCCCCAAACAATGCCTGGCATGAAGAGCCACTGAATACAAGGCTGGGGAGTTATGCTTTCTCATCAGTGAGTTTTCAAAAGAACTGAAGCTTACCCTTTGAGGACACCATCCTAACAGCATCTTTCTAGAACATGCATCCCTAACTACCCAGGCGGAAAAACCCCGCTCTTTTTTTTTTTTTTTTTTTTTTTGGCAGAGGGGAGCACTTGCTAGGTCTTTGCTGGGGTTCAGTAGTTGCAGCATGCAGGATTAATTGCCCCATGGCATGTAGGATCTTATTTCCCCAACCAGGGATCTAACCCATGTCTCCTGCATTGGCAGGCCGTGTCAACTTAAAACATCATCACAACCTAAAAGTCGAGAGTTATGTTTTATTCAGTGGGAATTTTGAGGACTTCAAGCCCGGGAGATAGCATCTCGAGTGACCCTGAGAGAACTGCTCTGAGGAGGCGAGGGGAGGAGTCAGATTATATAGAAGTTTTGCAACAAGGGGCAGGTAGTCTGAACATCAAAAGAGTATTGTTAACTAAAGGAAGTCAGATATCCCAAGTTTAGCAGTTTAGCACTTTGCTGTGTATGGGGAAATGCAAAGAGTCTGGGCTCACTGAAATCACTCCTTTCATAAGCGTATCAGCTCTCCTGGGCAGGATCCTGTTTTTTGCATCCTGAACTCCCTTGCAGCTCCCTGTAGGGAGTGGCTGCAGCCTGCTGGCTGCTAGGTCACTTCCCGAGGGCCCTTAAGGCTCACGAGCTCACGTTGGTGGTGGTGGTTTAGTCGCGAAGTCGCGTCCAACTCTTGTGACCCGGTGGACAGAGGAGCCTGACGGCTACAGTCCGTGGGACTCTCCAGGCAAGATACTGGAGTGGGTTTCCGTCTCCTTCTCCGAGCTCACATTGGAATGCTGCGGTTGCTGATGACTCTGGCATCCTTGTTTACTGTCATGTCATAGGCAGGAAATAGTTCATTTCTCTTAAGTGGATTCTTAACTACTGGACCACAGGCAAGCCCCTGTAATGAACCTTCTTTTTGTGCCTCAGCAGCACCACTGTGGCCGTGGCCGAGCCTGCTCCTGGCCTGGGTCTCCTGCGGGCAGCTCCCCTCCAACCTCCCTGAGCCCCTCTGGTGTCTGCCCCTCATACACCGCAGCCAGGACACCGGCTGGAACAGGACAGGAGGCAGCCGGTATCAAGAGCAAACCCACCGCACAGGCCCGAGGATGTGACTGCACCAGGCACAGTGGCATCGTCACCCACCGTCATGGCTGTGGTTGCAGAAAGGTGGGGGGCCCAGGGTGTGGCTGCCAGGGAGGGCGCTAAGTCACACCCTGTCCCTGGTCCCCTACTGATGGCCTGGGTCATTCTCAGTGGAGTTTCCTCTGTCGGTTGTGTCCCTGAGGGTCATCAGGAAGGCCAGACTTGTCTTGACCGGGCCTTGGTGGCTGGAAGCTGCCGGTTAGCAGGGGCTGCCATTGCCGGATCCAAACTCGATTGGATTTTCCCTATGGTGGGGAGCTGTGGTATTCACCAGCAATGGGTGAATATTCTGGTATCTCACCTTCCTCCAAGGAAGATGCTGTCTGTGTCTGACTTGCTGACAAGGCGGTTCCTCCGACCTAGTTTCATCTTTACTCTGATCAGTAAGGCTCAGGAGACCCAGACTCTAGGCTTGAAGTCCTGTCCTCAGTGACACTGATCTTGGGAATTAGGAGGTGAAGCCCTGGGCTTCTCAAGCGGCGCTAGTGGTAAAGAGCCCGCCTGCTAATGCAGGAGACGTAAGAGACGAAGGTTCGATCCTTGGGTCGGGAAGATCACCTGGAGGAGGGCATGGCAACCCACTCCAGCATTCTTGCCTAGAGAATCCCATGGACAGAGGAGCCTGGTGGGCTACAGTCCATGGGGTTGCAGAGTCAGACACGACTGAAGCGACTTGGCATGCATGCCTGCATCCTGAACCTGGTGTGTGGAGGTATCTAATGAGGAGGCAATAGGGGAGGCGGTGCGTGAGGCCAGCCCAGTCCTCACACCCTGTGGGCCTGGTGCTGACTTAGAGCATGCCCTAGGGGAGCAGGCAGACCCTCAGCTCTTGCTGTAACTCTAGACCAGCCCCAGAGCCTGGGCACCCAGAGCCCAAAATTCACTCGGATCCTTAGAAGCTCCAGGAGGACTTCAGGGAGCTAATCTTTTGGCCCACAGAACTGTTTTCTCTCTGGGCCCTTGTAAAAACCAACCGTACCAACTCTCACATCTCCTGTCTCTGTGAAGTGCCCGTGTCCCTTTCTGCTGCCCACAGCTGCTCTGTTGGCCGGGCACAGCTGTGTCCTGTGGCCCCTTATGTAAGATCAGGGGCTGGCCTGGCAGGCACACGTGCCTGCTAAGTCAGGCTCCCAGATGGACCAAGCTTAGAGGTCACTCACAACTCCCCCCACCCTATCCCTGTCCCTCCTGGGCAGGTGCCTCACCGGCGAGAGCACAGCGCAGCACGAGGAAGCCGCAGAGCAGTCTCTGATGTGTCCACAAGAGCTTATTAGGTCCCTCTGTGTATCAGCTCAGCAGCCCCCCACAACCTGTCTCCCTAAGGAGTGTCTGCCACAGACAGCTTGGCTGTGCAGGAACTGCACCCGACCGTCCCCAGGGCCAGCGCCCTGTGATGGGTGGTGCTGGCGGACGATGCCGCTGTGTTCAGTCTGCTGGATTTATCCTGTGGGGCTCAGTGCTGGACAGCCAACTTTACCAGCAGGATCAACTTCGAATTCTTGCTCATCTCTGTGTGTGCGTGTGTGTGTGTGTGTGTGCGTATGTTTTATGACCAGGGTGAGCAGAGGGAACAAGTGCAATAATCCTTTGTTTTCTTGGTGTTACTTAAAAGGAAGTGGGCTCTTCTCTTATCAGCGGGAATAAGAAGGCAACCTGCCATCCTCCTCGGACTCTGATACCCGAGCTTGATAACGGAGCATTTCATCATGTGTTTCAGACGCCCTGGCCTCTGGTCAGGGTGGCGAAAGTTCAGCCCGATTGCTTTTACATCTTATCAGAACCTTGAGAAAGTCTCATTAGCCTGCTCCTCATCAGAAATGCGTTTGGCGTTTGGCTGTCAATTCAGCCGTGTATCTGACAGGAGATAGTGGTTGATAAGAAAGCTCTCAGTCAACTCAGGGTTTTCTGTTTCCTGCGGCTGAGGCTGCCAGGGGAGGCCTGTTGAGCACTAACTTTTGGGAACACACTCTACCTGCTGGGTCCGTGGTTTGGGGTTGTCAGACTTGGGTTCGAAAGCTGGTCCCCACCACGTCCCAGCCTTGCTTCTGCCGAGCTTTTCTGCCCACCAGCATCTCTCTCTCTAGCTCTGTGTCTCTCTCTTCTCTCTGTCTCTCTCTGTGTGTCTCTCCTTCTCTCTCTCTCTCTCCCTTTAGCTTTCTCTCTCTTTCTCTCTGTCTCTCTCTCTCTCTCTCTGTCTGTTCTTCTCTCTCTTTTTCTTTTTCTCTGTCTCTCTCTGTCTGCCTGTCCTTCTCTCTCTCTTTTTCTTTTTCTCTCTCTGTCTCTCTCTGCCTCTCCTTCTCTCTCTTTTTCTGTCTCTAGTTCTCTCTCTCTCTCTCTCTGTCTCTTTTCTCTCTTTCACTCTCTCTACTCCTCTCTTTCTGTCTCTCTCTGCCTGTGTCTCTCCCTCTCTCCCTCTGTCTCTCTCTCTCTCTCTCTCTCTCTCTGTGTGTGTCTCTCTCTGTCTGTCCTTCTCTCTCTCTTTTTCTTTTTCTCTCTCTGTCTCTATCTGCCTTTCCTTCTCTCTCTCTGTCTCTCCCTCTAGCTCTCTCTCTCTCTGTCTCTCTGTCTCTCTCTGTCTGCCTCTCCTTCTCTCTCTTTTTCTCTGTCTCT
>ML660786.1:595273-663056 GCA_007570785.1 Antilocapra americana
TCTGTCTCTCTCTGTGTCTCTTCTTCTCTGTCTTCCTGTCTCTCTCTGTCTGTGTCTCTCCCTCTCTCCTCCCCTCTCTCTGTCTCTCTCTCCATGTCTCTTCTTCTCTGTCTTCCTGTCTCTCTCCCTCTCCCAGCCTTGGCACCCCTGCACACCTGGGCTCCCTTAGATGCCATGGGGAGCCCAGCACGTTGCAGAAATCCCACAAACACTCCGATGCTAGTGTCCTCCTCACTTCTCTCCTGGGAGATGATTGTGTGTCTCAGATAAAGGCAAGCAGAACCCCCAGGGAACATGCGTGTGCCTGTGGTGAACATGTGTGTGCCCTTCAGATGATGTTATCGGTAATCGTCCCTCCGTAGAGACTCCGCGGGGGCCCACAGCCATCAGGATGATGATGGCTCTGCATTGAGCTCAAGGACGGAGCATCCTGCAGCCACGCGCGGCAAGTGTGGTGCATGCGTGGCACACACACGTGAGGAAGAGGAGCCTGGTGTCAAAGAACGTAGACACACAGGCAGCACTCGTGGATGATGTTCGAATCAACATGGGGGTCACCTTCGGAGGTGGGTGGTGCCTCCGACGGGCTCCTGGGAGTCAGTACCGTTCTGCACCTTGCTTGAGAGCTGCTTCTCTTTGTGCCAGTTCGTCCAGTCATTTGCTCAAAACTGGTGCATTTTGCTCTGTTGTTGCTTAGTCCCCAAGTCATGTCCGACTCTTTGCACCCCCATGGACTGCAGCATGCCAGGTTTCCCTGTCCTTCACCGTCTCCCAGAGTTTGCTCAAACTCATGTCCATTGAGTCAGTGATGCCCTCCAACCATCTCGTCCTCTGTCGTCCCCTTCTCCTCCTGCCTTCAATCTTTCCCAGCATCGGGGTCTTTTCCAGTGAGTCAGCTCTTCGCATCACATGGCCAAGGTACTGGAGCTTCAGCATCAGTCCAGGCTCCAATAAAGCATTTCTCAAACCATGAGCAGCAAGATGCTGGGGCGGGGGGGAGGGACACTATCAAGTTCATTTAATTGATGATACAGTCAGAGGAGAGTAGGGGGGCTGTGGAGACCTAGGGCCCGACCTGGGAGCTGAATTGCTGTTGTTGTCCAGGAAGGAGATGCGAGTGGGGTTGGAGGAATGCTGATTCAGTTGCCCATCAGTAATGTAAGTTTGAAACTCTCCAGAAAAGCAGGCAGGGGAGCTCTGTGAACAGACTTTCTCGCTGAGTGCAGCTGCAGAGCATTATTCATGATGGCAGAGAAGAGCCATCTTTTCTCTTCCCCCTCTGTGCCTTTGGGCCCTGCTGAGGAGTGAGTCAGACAACTCGAAATGGCATTAAAGAAGGCCGAGCAGCTCTCAGCCTCTGACAGGGGCTGGAAGGGAGGGTCGGGTGGGCGGGGTCTTTCTGCCTGGTGTTCCATTCCTTCATTTCCCTTCCTCTTTCTCTTTGGGGGAAGTGGTGTGTGCTGCACTGGAGGGAGAGGTGAGTGAAGCTCAGGACATGTGAAAGCTCAGAGGCCAAGTTGTGCCTTTGGCACCTTGCTCTGTCCCGGTTTTCAGGCTGCAACCTCCAGCTTCTGGCCTTAGGGGGCTCACCAGCAGCCCTAAAGTCGGGCCCCTCCCAGGATACCTCTGGTCTCTGGTCCTCCCCTCCTTGGCATCTTCCTACTCCCCTGGTCACTCCCCTCATGCCTTCGCATGATCATTATTAATTCATTCTGCTGTCTTATTCAGGGCTTCCCTGGTAGCTTAGTTGGTAAAGAATCTGCCTGCAATGCAGGAGACCTGGGTTCGACTGGGTTGGGAAGATCCCCCGGAGAAGGGAAAGGCTACCCACTCCAGTCCTCTGGCCTGGAGAATTCCGTGGACTGTATAGTCCATGGGGTTGCAAAGAGTCAGACACGACTGAGCGACTTCCACTAAACACTGTCTTATTTATCTGTTTGGCTGTGCTGGGTCTTAGCTTTGGCATGCGAACTCTTAGTTGTGGCGTGTGGTCTCTAGGTCCCCAACCCAGGGATCAAACCTGGCCCTCCCGCATTGGGAGCTCAGGGTCTCAGCCACTGAACCCCCAGGGAAGTCCCCCATGCTGCTGTCTTGTTAGCCAATAATGTAGATATTTTAACTTGGGGCTCTTGAGACTGTGAATGCTCCATCCTAAGGGCTGCGTTACTGGTAGGTGACTGATGAGCTTGAGAGCTGCATTTGTCTGGGCACAGAGTGGGTACGGCTTGCCCTCGGCAGGCTTACTTGCAGATGAGGAGAGAAATCAAACCTACAGAAAAGATAAGTTCTTAATAGATGGGGATGATTCCTTCCCCTTTAAAGGACTGGGACTGGGGGTAGTGGGAATATAGAAGACGAGCTTGGGCTCACTCCACAA
The DNA here is from genome assembly GCA_007570785.1 of Antilocapra americana. Classification (NCBI taxonomy): domain Eukaryota; kingdom Metazoa; phylum Chordata; class Mammalia; order Artiodactyla; family Antilocapridae; genus Antilocapra; species Antilocapra americana. The sequence continues at coordinate 597,651 of ML660786.1, forward strand.
AGGTGACTTTTTCTGAAAATCGAACCATTGATCTTTGCTTCTGTCTTAAAAAGGCATGCAGTAGAACAGTACGGTCCAGTAGAACTGTGTGTAGAGACGAAAGTGTCCCGTATCTGTGCTGTCCAGTGTGGTAGCCACGAGCCACGTGTGGCCAGGGAGCACCAGCAATATGGATGGGGTTGCTGTAACAAGACTGCCAACCAGGCAGCTTAAAGCAGTAGACATTTCTCTCTCGGTTCTGGAGGCTGAAATTCTAAAATCAGCATGTCGGAAGGTGGGCTCCTTCTCATGGGCTCTGCAGGAAGATCGGTCCTAGGTCTGCCCCCAGCTTCTGGCATCATTGGTGCTCCATGGCTTGCGGCTGCCTCCCTCCCGTCTCTGTCTCCATCCTCATGTGGTCTTCCCGCCATATGTCTGTGTCCAGATTTTCCTCTTGGCTTCCTCGTGGCTCAGACAGTAAAGAATCTGCTTACAATGCAAGAGACCGGGGTTCAGTCCCTGGGTTAGAAAGATCCCCTGGAGGAAGGCCCAGCAACCCACTCCAGTATTCTTGCCTGGAGAATCCCATGGACAGAGAAATCTGGTGGGCTACAGTCCACGGGGTCGCAAAGAGTAGGACATGGCCCAGCAGCTAGCACACACATGAGCACACCAGTCATATTGGTTTAGGGCCACCCTAATGACCTCACAGGGCTTCCCTGGTGGCTCAGGCGATAAAAGAGTCTGCCTGCAGTGCGGGAGACCCAGATTCTATCCCTGGGTTGGGAAGATCCCCTAGAGAAGGAAATGGCAACCCACTCCAGTATTCTTGCCTGGAGAATCCCCATGGACAGAAGAGCCTGGCAGGCTACAGTCCATGGGGTCACAAAGAGTCGGACACGACTGAGCAACCTTACATCATTTCACTTCATGAGCTTATGTTAACTTGATTATCTCTGTGAAGACCATAGGGTGCTGTGTGCTTAGTCGTTCAGTCGTGTCTGACTCTTTGTAATCCCCTGGATTGCAGCCTTCCAGGCTCCTCTGTCCATGGGGATTCTCTAGGCAAGAATATTGGAATAGGTTGCCCTGCCCTCCTCCAGGGCATCTTCCCAACCCAGATCGAACCCAGGTCTCCCGCACTGCAGGTGGATTGTTTACCATCTGAGCCACCAGGAAAGCCCAAGAATACTGGAGTGGGTAGCCTATCCCTTCTCCAGGGGAACTTCCCAACCCAGGAATTAAACCGGGGTCTTGTGCATTGCAGGTGGATTCTTTACCAGCTGAGCTACCAGGCAAAGCCCAAAGACCATAGGGTCTCTATCAGTCACACTCACAGGTTTTGGGGGTCTAGATCTTCAGCATATCCTTTTGGGAGGCACAGTAGAATATAGAGCAGGAATGAAGAACTAAACATTTGACTTTATTTTTGTTCAACACTTAATTATTTATATATTTCATGGTGCCAGGTCTTAGTTGCAGCATTCAGAATCTAGTTCCCTGGCTAGGGATTGTACCTGGGCCCCCTGCATTGATGAGAGCATGGAGTCCTTGTCACTGGACCACCAGGGAAGTCCCTGTTTAATTTCAGATATAAGCAACTCCCCTTGACTAGTGACCGGCTCTGGGCAGCACAGCTGCAGGCTGTGGGGGGAGCATTGGGATAATTCAGCATTGCTGTTCGAGCCACCCTGGGTCCAGTGACTGCCCCAGTGACCACCCCAGGGACCCCGCAGCGACCTCCTCAGTGACCTCCCCAGTGACCCAGACTTTTCCGCTAACCACCCAGCGACCTCCTCAGGGACCTCCCCAGCAGGTACCACCTGCCGGCTCCAATGACTGCCCAGTGACCTCCCCAGCGACCTCCCCAGTGATCTCCCAGCGACCTCCCCAGGGACTCCCCCAGTGACCACCTCCAGGGACCACCCCAGCAGTCACCCCAGGGACCGCCCCAGCAGGTGCCACCTGCCGGCTCCAGCAAGGCTTCTTCCCTGGGCAGCAGCCCCCAAGGGCTGGGAGAGGACCAGGGGCCCCACTGACCCCTGACGGGGAGGGTGAGAAGTGGCAGCGTTCTGAGGGGCGATGCCAGACTGCTGCTTCTCAGACCACATGCCAAGGACCTGGGGTCTCCAGTCTGAGCTCCGAGAGGACCCAGCCACTTCTCTTCTGCCCGCTGTTTCCAGCACCCAAACCTGAGCCGAGCGTACAGCACGCTTCATTCACTCAGCTTAAAAGACCTGAGTGCCAGAGAGGGGACTGCTAAACATCACCTCACCTGCCCAAGGTGGGGGAAGAAAATATTTTGTGATGACTTACTCAACGACTTCTTTCCTTCTCAATAATAAGACAAGCCACGTGGCTCCGAACTGCACTGCAGGGCTTCAGTGGGACCATTTCATTCATCTCAGATGTAGGAAAATATTGGCAGCGGGGAAGTCTCCTCTTGGGGCTCCCTGTTTTTGCCATTTGAGGGGGGACACTACTTTGTGACAGATGACAGCAGAAGGCCACCGCCCCCCTCCACAAGCCTGTTCCTCCCTTACCCCCCATCCCCCAATTGATCTAGCCCTAATCATTCTCAAAGACCAGCCTCGTCCAAGAATCAACCCGCACCACCACCACCACCGCCACGCCTACAGTTCTTTGCTCTGCTGTGTACTAGGCTCCCTATCTTACTCTCACTTATTTGTGAACACCCTCTGTTTTCCCAAAAAGGATTTATGCACACTTCATCGTACGCTTCCTTTCACTGTGCCTTAATGGGCTCATACATTTCTGTCTCCTCAGCCCATTCCATTATATGAAGCACAGGATCTGTGGCTCATACCTTTTTACCCCTGTCCAAACACTTCACTCCCCGATGGCTCAGCCGGTAAAGAGTCTGCCTGCAGTGCAGGAGACACAGGAGATGCGGGTTCGATCCCTGGGTCAGGAAGATTCCCCTGGAGGAGGAAATGGCAACCCACTCCAGCATTCTTGCCTGGAGAATTCCATGGACAGAGGAGCCTGGTGGGCTACATACAGTCCATAGGGTCCCAAAGAGTGGGATACGACTGAGCGACTAAGCACCCAGGCAAACACTGTGCGGACGGTGCCCAGTAAATGCTTCTCATCTCATCAGTTGATTATTTCAAAGCAGGAACACTCTGAAAGTCCCCTTTGCCTTGTCGTAAGTGAAAAGTAAACATCTCCAGTGGGATGGGGAAAGCTCTTTATACCAGTCTCCTTCATGATAAAGGCTGCAAAGGAAATGTTTCTGGCTAAGGAATATTTCACCCTAGGGAATCAGAGGCACCAGTCTCTCCGCAGTAACCCTAGCACCTCCCTCTTGCAGGGGGTTGAGACTGTACCCTTGACCGTATCCACCCAGGCCAATCTCCCTGACATCTGTTGGGAGATCAGCCAGCAGCAGCCTCGCCCAAAAGAGGAAGGCAACCTTCTTGAGGCAGGGGGGGCACCCGGCAGGACCTCTGCCCAGAGATCTTAACTGCTGCTGAGCCCTCGTGACAACCGTTCATGTGGCTTCTCAGGCGTGTCCTACTACATGAGGGTGAACTTTTTACAGCTGACACCTCAGCCATCAAGGGGGGACAGTTCCACCTGAGGGGGAAAAGGGGATCAAGGTCAGAGGAAAAGGGTGGCCTCGAACATCCCCAGGGCATTTAGGGGTACTGCTCGGGGTTGCTGGGAAGGCTGCTGGCTTGCTGATTGTTTCTTTCTCACTGAAACTCTTGTTGCTGTTCAGCCACTCAGTCATGCCTGACTCTTTGTGACCCCTGACTCTGCTGCACACCAGGCTTCACCACCTCCCGGAGTTTGCTCAAACTCGTGTCCATTGAGTCAGTGATGCTCATCCTCTGTCACCCCCTTCTCCTCCTGCCTTCAATCTTTCCCAGCATCAGGGTCTTTTCCAGTGAGTCAGCCCTTCGCATAAAGTGGCCAAAGTATTGGAACTTCAGCATCAGTCCTCCCAATGAATATGCAGGACTGATTTCCTTTAGGATTGACTGGTTTAATCTCCTTGCAGACGAAGGGACCCCCAAGAGTCTTCTCCCGCACCACAGTTAAAAAGCATCAATTCTTCGGCACTCAGCCTTCCTTATGGTCCAACTCTCGTATCCGTACATGACTACTGGAAAAACCATAGATCTGACTGTATAGACTTTTGTTGGCAAAGGTGTTGTGTCTGCTTTTTAACTGAAACTCTACCAATGACCATTTAAGCTTGGTCGTCATTGCACTGGAGTGAGTTTTCACAGGGACATACACTGCATCTCTGGATGCCTGGGGACAGGGAGGAGGCCAAGGTCCAGACATCCATAGGCTTTCTCATCTCAGACACGAGGGCTCAGGGACAGGAATCTGCTCGAGTTCACCTGGACCCTTTACGCTGCCCCAGCCCCTCTATTCTGGTGCCCTTGGGCCTTTGTGTAAAGAAGGTAGGGAGGCAAGGTGGAGAGCAGATCCAGTTTGGTGCCATTTCAGTAGCTCTGATGTTCCCACCTGCCTTGGCCTCCTCTACCCCCTGGGTCCGGTCCTTGCTTTGCTGCGTCCATGAGGAGTGGGGCGCGGGGGCAGCGCCTGGATTTGGTTGGGTCCCACTGACCCAGATGCAATCTACCACCTGCCCCCCTGCCCTCTCTCCCACCCAGCAGCTCCTGCGGGCAGGTGCCTCTTCTCTCTCACCACGAATCTGGGACAAGTGGGCCAGAGGGAGGGACTGGAGCTGCAGGCGATGGCCAGCCAGACTCCAGCAGGCCGGGAGAGGAGGCTGCCCAGGTTAGGCCAGTCGCCGCACCCCGGGCTGGGCACTGAGCTGGGCGGCCCTGGGCCCTCTCGAAGCCAGAGGGCTGGCCAACTCAGCCAGGAGCCGCCTGCCCCCATGGGCTGCCCCCTTGCCCAGCCTTTCCTCCCAGCAGTATTCACTTCTGCCTGCCTCGCAGAGAGGGGGAGATTTGCCCCAGCCTTGCTGGCACTGGGGGTTTAAAACCTGAGACCCTGATGGGTGGAAAGTTGAGGGGAGCCTTTTGTAACCTTTCATAACGAGGAAGGGGGTGATGGTTTATAATATTTAGGCACGAAAAAGAGGCCTTTGTTCTGAGTCGGAAGAGAGACAATCATATCCTGGGACACCTGGCAGGCCCGGGGCCCACAGAGCAGATGACCGCAGTGCAGATGACCGTGGTATCGAAGGAGGCCTAGCTGTGTCCCCACAAAGTCCCCACCTGCCCAGGGCAGCAGAGCAGCCACCTTGCCATGTGCACGGAAGGGCCCAGGCGTCACACTGTCCCAGAGCCTGGCTGGGGGGACCCTGCCCTCTTTCTCAGACACTCAGGTCCCCACACGAGGCCGTGAGGAGACTCTACTTGGGCTGTGGAGTCCTCGGACAGAGCTGTTAGCAGGGGCCTGTTAGCCTGAGGCTTGTCAGAGCCGAACTGGGAACGTTAACAAGGGAGAAGGGTTGGGGAAGGAAGGGTAGGAGAAGAAAGGAGAGGACGAGAAGGAAAAGAAGGTATTTGGAGGCTGAGAGAGACTGAAGGCCTGTAGGGCCCTGGGTAGCCCTGGCCGGCACTGAGCCCACAGCCCCCAGGCCCCTGAAGAGCTGGCACAGAGGGTGGACAGGGTGGGGCCCCTCGTCCAACAGGTGAACGCCAGACTCTGTTGAGCATGGCAGCTGCTGTGGCTGCATTTCCATCTGTCTCTGGGGGACTGAAGCCCCCGTGTGGGCTGACTCTGGAGGTCTGCAGGTCGGGGTGGGGGTGGGGGTACCCTGCACGCCAGGCTGAGGGCCAGGCCTGCACCCAGCCTGGCAGCTTCTGCTCAGACCACCATGAAGAGCATAGCTTTTTCCAGCAGCTTTGGGAACTGAGCTCGGCTGCTCCCTGGTGGGAGGCCTCCCATCCGGGCGTTCAGGTGTGATCTGTCCATTTCCCTGATGGCTAAACTAAGGCTCAGATTACTCGAGAGCAGCCCTGTGGGTGACAGAGCTAGAGTGCGCGCTGAGGTTCTCGCAGGATGAGTTGAAAGAGGGCAGGGGCCATGTTTCCCGCTAGGATATTTGACGCCCCCGGCACAGGGCGCCAACTGGATGCCGGTGGACACACGAGTGAGTGAACCCACAGGACCACCCACGTCACCCACGCCCACCGGGGAAGGCATGTCCTCTCTGGGAGTCTCCCAGACGATCCGCGCCAGCCCTCTGCCTGATCCTCCCCGGGAAGTTGGTGGGTGTTGTGTGAAATGGTGTTCTTGGAGTGCGGAGAGGGAGGCGGGGGACCCCCTGAGGGGACGGGCTTAGTGAGTGCGGTCACGTTGGAGGGAGCAGGTTGAGCCATCACACGGGGGGAACCAGGTGACCAGTGCTCGAATTTACACAACATGGAGTCACCAGACTGTGCCCAGCTGCGGGCTCCGTGCCTGGCGGACACACCCCCTCCCGCCCTCCCTGGTTATGTCATCGCAGCCACCTCCCCAGGTGTCATGTAAATGTCACATTACCCTTGGCAGGACTGCCCAGATAGCACATCGGAAACTTGGCTGCGGGAGGCAAGGGCTGTCTGACCGCTCTGGCCTCCCTCCCACTGCCAGCCTGGTAACGCGTTCTGGGTCCTGTGACCACGGCCTCCCCACCCCACACACACACATCCAGGGCTCAGAGGAAGGGCGGGGCCTTGACATGGGCTAATGAGACAGACGGATATCGACCAGGAGGGACAGTGGGGACATCCCCACAGTATCTTTGGGAGCCACGAGTGCGTCACATGCCCCGAATCCCTGTTCTGGGCCCTCATGTCCCACGTGCGGGGACGCGTGGAAGCCGGGCTCTTGGTTCCAAGAGGGCTGCTGACTCCATGGAAAAAGGCTGTCAGAGACCCAGGAGGGAAAGCAGGGCAATAGCAACACTGGCGGGGTAAGGGGAGGGATTTTAGAAGAAAGCAGTGTGTGGTCTGGCCATGCCCTGGAATACTGTGTGTGTGCTGTGCACTCAGTCGTATCCGACTCCTTGCCATCCCATGGACTGTAGCCGGCCAGGCTCCCCTGTCTGTGAGATTCTCCAGGCAAGAATACTGGAGTGGTTGCCATTCCCTTCTCTGCCCTGGAATATTATTCAGCCTTGAAAAGGAATAAAATTCTGACACCTGCTACGACAAGCAGGGAGCTTGAGAGCGTTACGCGCGGGGAGAGAAGCCGGCAGAAAAGGACAAATGCTGAGCCATGCCACCTGCACAAGGGCCCAGAGAAGACAGATTCGCAGACACACAAAGTGGACGGTGGGGGTGAGGCTGGGGGAGCGGAGCAGGAGAGAGTGTCTTGCAGGGACCGAGTCTCAGCTTCAGGAGATGAAGAGGTCAGGAGCCTGGGAGGCGATTAGGGTTGTACACCAGTGTGAGTGTTTTAGCCCCGCCGAGCTGAATGCTTCAAAAGGGTTCGGATGGTAGACTTTCTGTGTTGTGTATTTTACCACCATTAAATTGACTTTTTTTTAGAAAAGATGAGAAAGTTCTGATCAACAGGGTCGGTTTTTCAGAAAGTCCTCCTAACGTATCTGTCAGCTGTCCGTGAGCATCCGTGCGCTTGGCACTTAGGTTTCTAAACAAAGCAAAACCGCAGTCTCTACAAATGGAAGACAGAGTAAGGCGAGCCCCGACGGGGTGGGGACGTGCGGCCCGCCTGCGGGCCTGGGGGCTCTGTGTGGACAGAGCCGGCGAGGGGGTAGCTGGTGGGAGAGACCTGGGTCTGCGAGGAAAGGTGCACGTTCTCACTCCTGTGGCAGCGGCTTTGGGCTTGCAGCCACCCGGCGAGGGGGCCTCCCCCGGCCCCTTTGCTCCGGACCCCTGTGCAGTCCTAGGAGTGCCCCAGACCTCCCTGGGAGCCCAGTCCTGCCCGGAGCCCCGTGAAGAGACGCGACTTGGGGGCCTGCGGTGCAGCCCTGGGCAAGGCTCGTGTCCGCCCAGGGGCGCGGAGCGTGAGGCGCGCCTCTCCCGCCGGCTCTGCGGGCGTCTCCTCCCCTCTCGTGGCCTGGCCGTCCCAGCGGGCTGGAGGGCGCAGACTGGTGTGCAGGGGGCTCCAGGGCCAAGGCCTGGCTCTTTCCCTGCTAAGCAGCGGTGGCTCCAGCCTGTCTCCTGAGATGACCTTCAGGGCAGAGGGATGGGATTCCAGCTGCTGTTTTTAGTTGAGCAGGTCTTGGGCCCCCGGCCAAGGTGGTGCTTCTGTGGGAGTGCTTAGGGGTGTCCCTCAGAGCCCACCCATGTCCTGCAGGGTCCATGGGGAATGGCCCCGTTAGCCCAGGCCACACAGCTGTTGTTGAGTCGCTCAGTTGTGTCCAACTCTTTGCGACCCTGTGGACTGTAGCCTGCCAGGCTCCTCTGTCCATGGGGATTCTCCAGGCAAGAGTACTGGAGTGGGCTGCCATTTCCTGCTCCAGGGGATCTTCCTGACCCAGGGGTCGCACCATGTCTCCTGCACTGGTGGACAGGCTCTTTACCGCTGAGTCACATTCAACTCATTTTAGAGCACTTTTGTGACCCGTCAGGTTTGTTGACGTGGAGTTTACGTACAGTAAAATTCACCCTTTTTAGTGTACAGTTCTGTGAGTTTTGTCAAACCTAGCAATTATATTATCACCACCATCTGTAAAGAGAGGTTCCCTCAATGGCTCAAGTGGTAAAGAAGCTGCCTGCAGTGCAGGAGACACGGGAGATGTGGGTCCAATTCCCGGGTCAGGAATATCCCCTGGAGGAGGAAATGGCAATGCACTCCAGCATTCCAGTCTGGGAAATGCCATGGACAGAGGAGGCTGGTGGGCTGCAGCGCATGGGGCCGCAAAGAGGACACATTCACGTGCCATCATTAAGATAGGGAAAATCCATCACCCCCAGATACTCCCTCGGGCCCTCTATAATCAGCCTCTCCCCACCATCCTCAACCCCTAGCAGCCTATAATTTTTCCAGTCCCCTGTAATTGTTCTTTTTCCAGAATGTCATATAAATGAAAAATTCCAGAATATAGCCTTTGGGGGTCTGGCTTTTATTTAGCAAAATGCATTTGTGAATCATCTATATTATTGCATTTATCAACGGTTCTTTTCTTTTTATTACGGCAAGTCCCTACATGAGAACAAGTCTCATTCTCTGAAAGCGTGTTCATAAATCCAATTTGTTTATTAATTCCAAGAAAGTTAGCCTAGGTACCCAACTAACACAATTGGCTATACAGTACTGTACTGTAATAGATTGATAATACTTTGTACACAAATAATACATAAACAAACACAGAAAAGAAAACATTTTTAATCATACATTACAGAACCTTGAAAAGTACAATAGTCCAGTACAGCAGCTGGCACTGCGTGAACAGGCAGGAAGGGTTCCTAGAGAAGGAGGGGAGGCGGGAGATGGTAGAATTGGCAGATCGTCAGCAGTAGGAGACGGAGGGCAGGCCGCAGTGTCCCTCACGCCGGAAGCTGACGGCACAGGTTCTGGTTGCTTGCTAGAACCAGATGTACATTCACATCTTTTGAAGTTTGCAGCTTGAAGGTTCACGAGGAGGGGGCTTACTGTACTGAGACCTGTTTCATGGTATGGACGCACTCGTTTGTTTATTGATTCAGCAGTTGGAGGACATTTGGGTAGTTCCCATTTGGGACTATGAGTAAAGCCACTGGAAACATTTGCATCAGGCCTTTGTGTGAATCCAGTTCATGTTCTTGGGGTTCTTGCAGCAAGACTGGATTGGTTTGATACTGGGAAAGACTGAAGGCAAAAGGAGAAGAGGGCGTCAGAGGCTGAGATGGTTGGATGGCATCACCGACTCAATGGACGTGAGTTTGAGCAAACTCCAGGAGATAGTGAAGGACAGGGAAGTCCATGCCGAAGTCCATGGGGTCACAAGGAGTTGGACTGAGTGACTGAACAACAACAACAGCATTTTTTCTTTTAATGTTTTATTTTGTAATAAATAATGTTTTATTTTGCCATTTCCTTCCCCTAATTGGCTATAACTGATTAGGGGAAGGAAATGGCCACCTCCTCCAGTGTTCTTGCCTGGGAAATCCGATGGACAGAAGAGCCTGGCAGGCTACAGTCCATGGGGTCACAAAGAGTTGGACACAACCAAAGTGACTAAGCATTAACACAGCTGTAATTGTTTTGGGTGGACAGCAAAGGGATTCAGCCGTACGTAGTACATGTACCCATTCTTCCCCAAACTTCTCTCCCATCCAGGCTGCCATGCAACATTGAGCAGAGCCCTCTGTGCTGTACAGTCGGTCCTTGTTTGTTCCCCATATTAAACATAGCAGTGTGTACATGTCCATCCCAGACTCCCTAACTATCCCTTACCCTCATCCCAAACTCCCTAACTATCCCTTACCCTCATCGGATCCCTGGCAATGTAAGTTTGTTCTCTAAGTCTTAATAGTTTCTTCGTGGAAGCTTAAGTTTTAAATTTAGATGAATCCAATGAATTTATTTGTTCTTATGTGGACTATGCTTGTTGAGCATTTTGTTGAACAAGGCAGGGATGACACATGAGTCCTGTGAGTATTTATTGAGGAGGGACCACGTGCCAGGTACCTTGCTCGCTGGGGACTGAACGACAAATAATACTCACTACCGCTCCCACTTAGTGGAGGAGATGGAACCTGTAAAGACGTAACTACAGCATCCTGTAACTGTATAAGGGGCTTCTCTAATAGCTCAGTTGGCAAAGAATCCCCCCTGCAATTCAGGAAACCCCAGTTCAATTCCTGGGTCAGGAAGATCGCTGGAGAAAGGATAGGCTACCCACTCCAGTATTCTTGGGCTTCCCTGGTGGGTCAGTTGGTAAAGAATCCCCTGCAATGCGGGAGGCCTCTACCCTCCGCGGCCTCCTTCTTGTCGTGTATGTCGTAATTGCGGTCCCACCAGCCGGCCGCAGGTTGGCCTCGATGGACAGCGATGGCATCTCTCAGGTGAAAACAGCGTGGAGAAAGGGGAGCCTGGGGCATCAAAGAGATTGATGGGGCAGGTCCAGCATGTGGAAGGGGGAACCCGAGAGCCCCCAGGATCCGGCTGAGCTTGGTAGGGGGCCCCGAGCACAGGGCTGCCCTCTCCCCCATCTGTAAAACAAGCTCTGACAACAGTGGGTATCGTAGGTCAGACGCCGAAGGTGAGGAATGCTAGGCTCCCTAGAAAAGGTGGTCCCTCTCCCAGCTGGCTCCGGTGGGGTTGTTCCCTCTCTTCGGAAAGCACAGAGGCGATTGAGGAGCGGTGCTGTGATCTTTCACTGCAGCCTGAACTCCCAGAGCGGCTCTGTGCTCTTGTTTTTTATCTATGTATTTTTTTACGTATTTATTTGGCTGCAGCAGGTCTTAGTGGTGGCACACAGGACCTTTCAGTTGTATCCCGTGCGATCTAGTTCCCCGACCAGGGATCGAACCCGGGGTCCTTGCATTGGGAGCGCAGAGTCTTAGCCACTGTACCCCCAGGGACGTCCCTGGGTTTAGAAGGACGCAGCCAGGACGTGTGTTTCCATCTGAGATGCCTGTTTTCCTTCTAGCAGCAGCTTTCTTTCCTTGTCTCTTCCTCCTCCATGGAGAGCCCCCTCGTAGTTAATTCCTGGGCAGAGGCGGGGGAGGGGGGCGTGGGTGGATGAGGGGAGTGGGATGCTCTCTGCCCCTCGCTCCAGGGGACGAATGAGGAGGGCAGGGAGTTCAGACCAGCTCCTTAGACACAGCACGGGTGGCAGAGGCTCAGCCTGGGTGCCCGCCTGGCCCGAGGCCACCCTGGCCTGGCACGCCCGCCGGCCAGCCTGAGAGGCACCTCGCACCCCGAAGGCCCGGCGGGCGGTGTCAGGTGATGTGTTGAGTCAACAGAGTCGCAGGAGAGCCCTGCTTTGGAGTCGAGGCTGCTGCCGCCGCCAGCACCCCAGGGAGGGGAGGGGATGCCCCCACTGGCCAGCAGCCACCTGGCCTGCCAGGCGCCCAGCAGCGGGAGGCCAGAGCCGGCATCACACACACACACACACACACCCACTAACCCACTCCAGTCAAGCCCCAGCCTCCTCTGCCTGCTGTGCTGGGTGAGATTTTCCAGAGAGGTGTTTTACAAACTGCTTCTGGGCCCACTGGCCACCCAACAGCCTGGCAGGCCAGTATGCTCCACGTCTGGAGCATACGTGTGTCGAGGGCTGCCCATCTAGACATGACCACAGGCTCCTTGGGGAGGGGATGGGGGCTCAGCACCCTTCCTAGACCCCATGGCCCACTCCATACAGAGTCCAGCGTGTGGAAGAGGGGGCCAGATTCTGGCTAAACAGCTCAGGATCCACCCAAAATGGGACAGCCAAGCGAAGCACAAGGGGCCACATTCCACGAGCTCTGGGCTCCTGCAGTCCATGCCAATGGTGGGGGGAGGTGCTGGCATCAAGGGTTCTCAGTGGTTCCTACAGACAAACTGCAGACAGTGCAGGAATAACTCAAGGAACAGTTTCAGATTTTATAGCATCTGCCCTGGGAGCTTCCTAGTGGCAGGTTTCCCCATTAGCTGGAATAATAAACAGGTGATGAAATGATGGACAATCAGGAATTCCAAGGAGGGGCTAGAGGCAGAGCAGGGAAAGTCTTGGGGGATTTGTGTCCCAGGCGCAGAGAGGGGAGGCCCGGCTTGGGGTCCCTGGTCAGCAGTCGGGGGGTGCCTGCATGCAGAGGCTCTGCTGGTGGAGACCTTTCTTGGAGAGGCTACTTCCGGGGTGGGCCAGGAGGTCTTGCCCGTCCCTGTACAGTAGGGTCATCCCAGTTCCCAGGGCCAATGCCAAGTGTGTCCTCATACCAGATCCACTGATTTCCATCATAGCCAGGTCTGCCAGTACCAGGCAGGCTGGCTTTGCCAGGACAATTTGCCTGGACGAGCCTGTTATAAACAGGCAACTCTGCGAGGTCAAGTTTACAAAGCCTTGTCTGAACTGACATAGAAATCTGGTCCTGACCTCAAGGCACACCTGAGCGGGACAGGGCCCTAGAAGGGCGCCTGACTGGAAACATTCTGGCCCTGCCTGTGGCCAGTATCATAAAGCCTTGCCCCCTTCCTTGGGCACCTCAGCACCAGCCGGCAAGTATGAAACCCCGCCGCCTCCTGCCGAGTTAGTGCCCTGCCCTTGCATGCTCTCTGGAGGGGACAGTCACCAGACCGACCGAGGATGGATCCTCCTCCTCTTCCTCTCCCAAACCCGAGTCAAGGCCATCCACTCCGCCCTGTGTAGCCTGTGGGGGCCTGTGGGGTGGCAGGGGGTACCCCCATACCCCACCCTCCCACCTCTGAGCCCACGCACCTTCCAGGCCCCCCATGGGACCATGTGCTCCTTCTTCCCACCCACACAGACGGGCCCCTCCCCAGACACTCATGTTGGTGAGTGGCAGCCTGAGCCTCTCACAGCTCAGGGAAGGTGCCCGCACCCCACTGGGGATCTGAAGACCCCTGTCAATGACGTGCCTGGCCCAGCTGTGGCCCAGCCCTGACCCATGGGCCTCCCCACCACCTCCCAGGGCCTGCCTCTCCTCCACTGTAAAAGGAGGTCATGGCACATGTGTCCACTGAGGTCACCACGGCCGTGTCTCCCCCCCGGCCCCGATTCCCTCTGTCGTGTTTGGCGGAATTCATCTGTGTGGTACCGGAGGATGCCAGCTGCTTTTGTGATCCCACAAAGATCGTCATCAGAGGGCACTGGGGTAGCTATTTAATCTTTCCCCTACGTTGGCAAATCCTCAGTAAACTGGTTTTCAGAAACCATCTTATGTGGAAACTGGATTGCTGTAGAGTCCTCCCTCTTTCTTTTATTAGTATTATTTATTTTGGCCCTGCTGGGTCTTTGCTGCCGCCCAGGCTTTCTCTAGTCGCAGAGCCCCGGGGCTCCTCTCCAGCTGTGGTGAGCGGGCTTCTCCTCTCGGTGGCATCTCTTGTTGCAGAGTGCCGGCTCTGGGCCGATCGGGCTTCACGAGCTGCAGCCCCCAGGCTCTAGCGCTCAGGCCCAGTAGCTGTAGCTCAGAGACTTAGTTGCTCCCCTGCACATGGGCTCTTCCCGCACCGGGGGTGGAACCTGTGTCTCCTGCACTGGCAGGCGGACGCTTTACCACTGAGCCACCAGGGAAGCCCTAGAATGTCTCCCTCTTACAAAGCAGCTGAGGGTTTTTCGTTTTTGGTTTTTTTTCACCTCCCTTCCGGGAGAATTGCTTTCGAGCTTCAGCATCAAAAGGCACATCGGCTCTTATCTCATTGCTGTAGCGAAGTCACTGGGGTTACCCTTGGGGGCCGCGAAGCAGAACGCAGGCCTCCAGAGGAGCTTGAAGGGGACACAGCTCCTCTGAAGGCAGACAGATGCCAGAGGTCGGATCACCCTCCTGGGGCCGAGCCAGAATCACCTCTGTGAGTGCCCATGCCCTCCCCCACCACTACTTCTGTTCTATTTCCTTTTGCCGGTTCACCCACGCCAAAAGTCCACACGCTAGAGCCAACCACTTAGTAACCAGGTCCAGAATCCTGTCCAGTGTGTGAACCCCTGTGAAACTGCGGCTTTTCCTGCGTTCCTTCTAGGAGAATAAGAACCTTAGAAAATGTCCTAAAAGAGTTGGTTTTCTTAAAGAATTTTTCCCCTACTGCTTTTTCATCCAAAACGATAAACTGACTCCAGAACAGCTTGAGTCTCCAACAGATTTTAAATAGTTTCCGTTATAAAAGATTGTAAAACAGGCTCTTCGCGTCTATAAGCAAAATGTGCAGCCCCAAACCTTATTCCAAATTAATATATGAATTGAGAGGAAGCTCAAGCAGGGCCCGAGCCAAAGCCATCAGGTATAAAGTTATCCAGGCCCATTTCTAGAGAGAGTGTGTTAGTCACTCACTCGTGTCCAACTCTTTGTGATCCCACGGACTGCAGTCTCCAGGCTCCTCTGTCCATGGGATTCTCCAGGGGATCTTCATACCCAGGGATCGAAGCTGTGTCTCCTGCATTGCAGGCAGAGCCTTTACCATCTGAGCCACCAGGGAAAAGGGTCCAGAAACTCTGTCTTTGGCTGCAGGAGGAGTAATTTCCATCAGAGGTCAGGCAGGGAGCCTAGAATTCAGGAGGAAGAGAGTTTGCTGTCCAAGAAGGGGGCTGTGAGAGCGAGGGCTGAACCTGGTACCATGTGGCCACCAAGAATGGGAACTAGAGTTACTTTAGAAGTCTCTTATCTGTAAAATGAGGAAGCTGGTTTGAATGAATGGTTCAAAACTTGTCTGGCCACCTGAATCACCTGGGAAACTTCAGGTTCCCAAGCTCCACCTTGCTCCAAGCTTCAGGTTCCCAAGCTCCATCTTGGACCATGGTAAAGAACACACCTGCCAATGAAGGAGATGAGGGTTCGATCCCTGGGTCAGGAATATCCCCTGGAGAAGGACATGGCAACCCACTCCAGTTTTCTTGCCTGGAGAATCCCATGCACAGAGGAGACTGGTGGGTTACAGGCCACGGGGTTGCAGAGAGTTGGACATGACTGAGCGACTGAACACAGACTCACCTCAGACCCACTCAACAGAATCTAGGCTCTGGGATGGGGTATTCTCCGAGCTGCTTGGTGATCCTGCTCGGTTGGGTTTGAGAACTGTGGGCTGAAACCATCTCAACTGGCCAGGTAACTCAGACGCCCTGCCCAGGGTGTTGGGTCAAACTCTGGGGATGGAGACCGAGGACCGCCCAGACCAAGGGTTTTGAGAAAAGCCTTCCCATGAGAAAGGGAGGCAGAAAAGTACCCAGAGTTCAGTGAGAAAGTTATGGGGACTCTTCATGGGTATTCTGCCTAAAGCCTGAGAGCAGATAACTGCCAGGCTGGGACAAATCAAGACCACACACATGGTGGCGGGGTGGGGGTGCTAATCCATCACTCCTGAGCAAAGACGAGCACCTGCTGCTTCTTCTTTTTTTTAATATATATTTATTTGGCCGCTGCACCAGAATTTTCTTAGAGTCTTAGTTACAGTACACAGGATCTTCCGTCTTCAGTCGCGGCACGTGGGATCTCTAGTTGGACTGTGCGAACTCTGGTTGCAGTATGTGGGATCTAGTTCCCTGACCAGGGATGGAACCCCAGCCCCCGGCATTGGCCCCACAGAGGCTTAGCCACTGGACCATCAGGGAAGTCCCAAGAGCATCTGCTTCTGCTTGCCCTGAGAGGGACCCCAGCCCACTGAGGCCAGAGTCTGGTTTCCCCAC
Source organism: Antilocapra americana (assembly GCA_007570785.1). Lineage (NCBI taxonomy): Eukaryota > Metazoa > Chordata > Mammalia > Artiodactyla > Antilocapridae > Antilocapra > Antilocapra americana. The sequence continues at coordinate 613,855 of ML660786.1, forward strand.
CCGGAGCCCCAGAAAGTCCAGCTGCCACCGGAAGAGCCGTGACTGATCCCTTGAAGTCACGAAGGACTGAGGAATCTCTCATCAAGGCTCAGACCTCAGATTGGCCTGGGCCCACAATGCCCTGGGCCTCAGGTTTGGGCCCAGGTTTCCCGATGACCCAGCTTCGTGTTTGGACATAGAGCTCACTAACCTTTGTGTCTCCAGGCTCCTGTGGGTCACTCTGGGAGACCCCGCAGGGAGCAGAGGTGAGGTTGCCTTTCCTTCCAGGGTGCCCACCTGGGGGTATCCCCCCACCCCCGTAGCTCTCCTGCCCTGTCGAGTCGGTTGGCAGCTCTGAGCTACGTTTCACCCCATCAGCCACTGAGTGGGCACTAGCCATCCTGGAGTCCCATCCGGGGCTTTGCAGAAGCGGGGCCTCAGTGCCTCTACCTGGACCGTGACTGCTTGTCTGGAGTGTTGCAGGCTTGCCTCCCGGCAGAGCCTGGCTCAGGGCGGCCCCGCCGCGTCCTCTCCGTGCCTGAGTGGTAGATCCTCGGGCCGAGGCTGGCGAGGCCTAGAACAGCACCTGTGGACGAGCTCCTGGGAACTGGCTCTGCTTCTGCAGCTCTTCTTCTGCTTCTGGCGTCTCATGGACGTCGGCCCTGGGTGGGGGGAGCACCCTGATGGACATGTGCACCTGACGTGAGGACCACTCCCCACAGGGGAGACCCGACCCCGGCGTGTGCTCAGCCTGCTGGTCTTCCTTCCATTACCCGGGGCCTCCTGTCCCCTCTGATGTCCTCATCCGTGGCATGGCTCTTGTGTCTCCCTGGCCGGGGCTACAGGTTTGACACACACCGTCCTTGTCACCATCCCCCCATGACCCTCATCACCACCTCTCCAAAGTCAGGAACAACTGGACTTCCCTGGTGGTCCGACGGTAAAGAATCTGCCTGCCAGTGCAAGGCATATGGGTTCAATCCCTGGTCCAGGAAGATCCCACATGTTCTAGTTAAGCCCACGAGCCGCAACTCAAGAAGCCGCTGCAACGGGAAGCCCACGTTATGCAACAGAGAGTAGTCCTGGTTGCCACAACTAGAGAAAACACATGCAGCAGTGAAAACCCAGCCCTGCCAACAAGTAAATAAATGAAAGTAGTACTGTGACCCCGTGGACGGAGGAGCCTGGTGGGCTACCATCTCTGGGGTCACACAGAGTCGGACACGACTGAAGCGACTTAGCAGCAGCAGCAGCAGTACTGTGATAACTGAATGTACATTTTTTTTTAAACGTCAGGAAGAACTAACTTTGTTGTTGTTGTTCCTCACCTCTGTGATGAGTTGTTAGTTGTTTTAAAGGCCATGTGTTAGCAAACCGCCATCCAGTGTAAATGGAAAATTTGTGCTTCTCACTCCAGGCTCTTGGAACGATGGTCAGCAAGGGCATTTAAGATCAGGAAGAAAATGGATTTTTTCATTTTGGTATTATATGTTTCTGGGTATTTCAGACCATATGCATGAAGAAGGTTGGTGCTGCCCTGGGGAAGGGGACACCAGATGTAAAGGGCACACCGTACAGCCTTCTGGTTGACCTGGCTTTTTTTTTTTTTACCAAGTGAGGGGTTGGCTAGCGGGTGGTGAAACTAGGCCTAGAACTCGATGCTCCCGAAATCCAGGCCTCTGCTCTGCACCCTTCTGCTGCTCTTGTTCACTTCCTTCCAGCGCCCTGCCGTTCTCCTCTCTCCCTTCCTCTCCAGGCACGGCTCAGGCCAGCGTGGCCCAGCCCCGTGAAGTCACCAGCTTGTGGCTCCCTGGTGTCTGGTGTGGCTGCCTGGTGTCTGGTGTGGCTGCCAGGCATCGCCTCTGTTCACTCACTGGGCCTATTCACTGCCCCTGGCTGCGGCCCCAGGAGACGCTGGGGGCATTGTTCAGGCTCGGAGGTGATGGCAGGGCGAACAAAGTCCTCAAGGGCCTGGGGAGGGCGGGAGCGCCTTCCCAGAAGAGCAGAACGGGGGAGCCTGGCGGAGCTTCTCGGTTATGTCGCCACAGCCGTGTCCCATCTGGGCCCCTTCGAAAGCCGTCTCAATTGAGGGCAGATCCGGTTCCTTCTTGAGTCGAGCCCTTCCCGGTGTTTCTGTGGGGCCTCCCCACCCCTCCAGCCTCCTCCCTGAGCTCCCCTTCTCTGGGCTTACGGGCACTTGACTCTCAGCGCTCACTGCGTGGTGCTTTTGCCGTGCATTTGGGTTTGGGTCCTGTCCCGTTTCCTAGACTGGAAGGTGGGACTCGTCCGCTGCACCCTGACCTGTCCCAGAGCCACTGGCTGTTCAGACACGGGCTTCTACTGGGAGCCTGAGCTTGGCAGTTTATCTTACGATTAAGAAAATATATCGGTCTGTTTGATGCTAATGGAGGATTGTGTCAGCATCGCCCCACTTTCCTCTTTATGAATGGTGACGCCAATATTCAAAAAAGGGAAAAAAAGTGTTAGGAATATCATTCTTACCCGCTCCCCACTTCCTTCCATTAGGCAGTTTTCCCCTCACTGGTGAAAGTGTTAGTTGCTCAGTTGTGTCCAACTCTTTGTGACCCCATGGGCTGTATTCTGCCAGGCTCCTCTGTCCATGGGATTCTCCAGGCAGGAATACTGGAGTGGGTTGCCATTTCTTCCTCCAGGGGATCTTCCCAACCCAGGGAGGGAAACCAGGTCTCCTGTATTATAGGCGGATTAATCTGAGCCACCAGGGAAAGTGGCATAAATGTGAACAGAAGACCGCTCTCTGTTGAAATTCTTTCTGCTCTCTCTGACTGGCACGAAGGAGAAAACCTCTTTGAAGACGCCTATCCTCACCCCACAAGGCCGTCCCCCCCCCCCCTGACCCCCCCCCCCCCAACAGCAACCCCAGCTTCTGTCCAGGCACTCAAGCTTCCCAAGCTCCCCCTCCTCTTAGCCTCTGAAACCCCACTTTCTGGAAGGGTGATTCATGCACCCAAAGTGTGATTCTAAGTCTTTGTGTTCTTTGGGTGATTTCCCAGTGTCACTGTGGCAAAATGGGACCTCTGCCATTCATTCACACCAGTGGGTGATTTCTCTAGTCCTCAGTTTCTTCACCTGGGAAGTAGGGTCGTAAACCTGCCCCCTCTCTCGGGGATGGGGGGCAAAGGAAGCAAGAGTGTACCCCAGCACTTTGTGACCGGTAAGACGGTATCGGAAGACTCTACCCTTAGAGGTGTGCCAGGCTGCAGCACAGAGAGGGGGCATGGATTTGGTTCTAGCAGAGTTCTTGCCCTGTGTCCTAAGCTACACACATTCCTAACCCCCACGTCATGTTACCTGTCTCCTCCCCTGTGGCTCCCCCTCCCCGCTCTGAAGTCCAGGTGTCATCCTGTATCCCCGACAGGACTCACCTCCTCTGGGAAGGGAGGAGAGCCTGCAGAAGGGCCAGGTGGAAGGTGGACGAACCTCTTGAGGGCCGTGGCGTTCCCTTCAGTTCCACCTGTTTCCACCTCCGAATGCCAAGTCCACCGCTTTCTCCTCAGCGCGGGCTGCCCCCGCGCGGCTGTGTCGAGGGCGTGTCCTCTGAACGTCCCTCTTGCCCTCCGTGGGGACCTGGTCACACCGTGCTCACGTGGGATGAGCCCCAAGAGACACAGAAGCCGCCGTCTAGGCTTTAAGGAGCGCTTTCTAGCTCCTTACGGTTGAGAAGTGAACACGTTCTCTCAAAGAACTAGCCAGGAGTTCCGCCAGCTCTGAAAGTCCCCCTGCAGTGGGGGTGCTTATCCTGAGGACTGGATAAGCCCAGTCCAGTCTAAGTGGGACAACATCTCATGGAGAGAGGGGGAAGTGGGAGGGGCGTTGGGGAAGCCTGGAGGGAACGGCCCCGCCCTCCATCCTTTCCGTGGAGAACCCCCATCCGGTCTCCAGCACAAACCCCAGAGTGCAGGGAACATCCCAGGGACACAGGAAGGGCCTTGCGTCCAGGGGCCAGAGTGGGGAGCGGGGCCCGTGACACTTCTCACTGGACCACCATGGCCCCGGGAGCCGGTCCATCCCAGGCCACTGTGCGGCCGTCGCTGCAGGCAGTGAAGGACACGCCACCACTCCTGGGGCCTTAGGACATCCACACACAGGACGGCACAGGGGCTTCCTTCTCCCAGTCGGTCCATCTGGACCCTCTCTCCTGCCGCACTGTGGTATCATCCACAGTCTGCCCCCTCCTGCTTTCCCTGGAGCTCCTCCCTGGTCAGCCTGGGAACTGGGATCTCCGCTTGGTGTGGGAGGAGAAAGTTACCATGCTTCCCAGGTGGCCCGCCTGCCAGTGCAGGAGACAAGATTCAATCCCTGGGTAGGGAAGATCCCCTGGAGGAGGAAATGGCAATCTACTCTCCCGTTCTTGCCTGGAGAATCCTGTGGACAGAGGAGCCTGGTAGGCTACAGTCCATGGGGTCGCAAAGAGTTGGACATGACTGAGCGACTGAGCACGCACAAGAAACTTAACCTGCTTTCACCTGGGTTGGTTTGGCCGGAAGCAGCCTGTTGTTCACTGGTAGGCCCAGTACAGACGAGATGGGCTGAGGCTCACAGGGCCGCAGAGCCAGGAGTGGGGAATGGGATGAGTCGGGAGGTGGTCTGGGGGTGCGGATGCAAGCAGAAGAAGGAACACAGGTGCACAGGGCTGGCAAGCGGAGGAGTCTGGATGGGGCACAGAGCAGCACAGGGAAGGCTCGTGGCTTGTAGGCCGACCAGTCTTTGTCAAGGTCAGAGGGAGCAAGAGGGTGGCCCTTGGACCGTGTTTACTGACGTCTTTGGCTTGCATGCCTATTGTATTTTTGAATAATTTAAAAATTGTATTCTGTTACCTATAAATGTGAGAGACCGGACCCAAATCCAGAGTCTGCCTCTCTTGGAAACAAATCAATATCAGGCAGCATTCTTGTATTGTTTCCTAGAGCTTCCATAACAAAGTAGCCCAAACTGGGTGGCGTAAATCCACAGGAGTTTATTCTCTCGTAATTTCAGAGGCTGGAAGTCTGAACCAAGGTGTCAGCGGGACCATGCCCCCTCTGAAACTCTGAATAGCCTCCCACCTTGCCGCCTCTAGCTTCCCTTTTCCAGTTTTATTGAAAAATAATTGATGTGCATCGCTGTATATGTTTAAGGCATACAGCATGATGCTTGGAATTGCTCATATTGTGAAATGATGATCACCGTGGGTAAGCTAACATTCCTCATCTTGACAGAAACAAGAACAAGAAGCGAAAAAGGAGAGGAACTTTCTCCTTGTGATGAGAGAGCTCTTAGGAGTTGTCTTAACTTTCCTGTGTGTCATACAGCAGTGTTAACTACAGTCAGCATTTTGTACATTGCGTCCCCAGTAGCTAGTTATCTGATAACTGTAAATTTGGACCTTTTGACCACCCTCCTCCAGTCGTCTAGCTTCTGATGGTGGCCAGCTGCGCTTGGCATTCCTTGGCTCATAGAGACATCACCCCAGTGTCTGCCTCCGTCATCCCGTGGCCTTCTCTCCGTGTGCATCTGTGTCTTCTTCCCTTATAAGGACACTACTCATGGGGTTAAGAGTCCAGCCTGTTTCAGTATAATCTCAGCTCAATTCTGTCTACAAAGATCTATTTCCAAATAAGGTCACATTCATAGGTACTGGGACTTCAGACTGTAACATATCTGTTTGGGGAGCTCCGTTCAGCCATAACCACGATCTTACAGCGTAAGCAGACAGGTGTGAGTGACAATCGCCTGCCTGAGACAGGACCCCAGGATTGCACAAACCCTGTGGACGTGGGCAGTCGCTCACTCTGGGCAGATTCTTGTCCAGGTCTCCTGCCAGTTCTTTGTTCCCCGTGTCCCTCCCACTTCTTCCTGGTTCCAGTCCTATCCAGGTCTTCACTCCGCAAGGGCCTTCCTTCCCAAAGCCACCCCGTGATCATCTTCACAGTGATGCTGGCTCTTTCGCACCCACCGCGGCAGCTTTCATATCACACATTTTGACAATAACAGCGTGTCTGGTCTGGTCCTTGCTGTAGTTTTGTGACTCCTGACCTTCATCTTTGCTGAATACAAACTTCCTTATGTCTTATCCCAAGGACTATGGGCTCCTCTCCACACACTCTCAGCACCAGGCTTTGTAGGGGAGGGAGGGGAGATCCAACAGTTTTGAACTGAACATGGAAATCATGTATAAGTCTATCACCCGACAACTTCTGAACTGTCCCTGTCACAGCAAGGGCTACTGTGCCTATGACTCAGGTTGGGTGGGGTGGGGATTTCTGGACACAACCAATCCTAAGGGATTAGAAGTAGTTTGTGCAAGCGTGTCCCCAACATTCAGAATTGAATCACTTAGATTCTTGCCGTGTGAGACTCAGCGCTTGCGGCTGGGAGCCCTTTTCTCCATGTCAGCAAATCCCTCACGCCCTTTGTGGTTCCTCCTCTACCCCAGGCCTCTCTTCCTCTCCGTCGACACCCACCCAAGTGGCTAAGCAACATACGTTCCCTCTCGAGTCCTACAAGCACGAGCCCGAGCGACTGGAAAATCGCATCTATGCCTCCTCTTCGCCTCCGGACACAGGCCAGAGGTTCAGCCCGTCCTCCTTCCAGAGTGCAGCCAGGCCTCCGTCAGCATCGCCGACACATCCTTCTCCCTCCAAATCTGTAAGTCTGGGCCTCCTCCTGGGGGCCAGGCCGCCAGGCGTGGGAGGGAGGGCAGAGTCTGGATATAGCTGAAGCTAAGGCTGGGCACTCCTGACATCTTGGGTGTATTTTATCATAGATCACAGGCTAAGAGAAAAAGTGACAAGAGCACAGTTGTTGTTGTTCAGTTGATAAGTCGTGTTTGACTCTTTGTGACCCCACGGGCTGCAGCACGCCAGGCTTCCCTGTCCTTCACCATCTCCCGGAGCTTGCTCAAACTTGTCTGCTGAGTCAGTGATGCCATCCAACCATCTCATCCTCTGTCGTCCCCTTTTCTTCCTGTCTTCAATCTTTCCCAGCATCGGGATCTTTTCCACTGAGTTGGTCACGTTCTCTTTGCATCAGGTGGTCAAAGTATTGGAGCTTCAGCTTCAGCATCAGTCCTTCCAGTGAATATTCAGGGTTGATTTCCTTTAGGATTGCCCAGTTTGATCTCCTTGCAGTCCAAGGGACTCTCATAAGGAGCACAATAGGTTAGTGGAAATCAAATGAATGGTAGCTTCTGGAACATGGTCAGAAAAACCTTTTTGCTCTCTTAGCTTCTTTTTAAAAATAACTTTTTAAAAAGTTATTAAGAGCTTCATTTGAATTTGTCATGATGGGGATACTAAAGTAAAAAGTCACAGGCCAAGCAAAAAAAAAAAATTGGTTTTTTATAGAAATTTTATTCTAGCTTTTTAAGATTTAGAGTCTGACATCATTTGACTTCAGAAGCAGTTTTGGAAAGGTGAGCCTTTCAAAGCAGAGTGGGTTGGTGGAATGGGTGTCTTTACATCCTTCAGAGGATCAGGACTAGTGGAAATGGATAGAGGAGCCGGCTTAATGCCAGCACTTAAACACTCTGCATTTTAACACCATGGGCCTGGGGTGTGGGGACCACCATCTCCGTCTCCTAGTTCATGCTGGGACCATAGACATGCACTATCATTCCTGTGCACAATGAGGATATAAAAACCACATCACTGAAGTCTTTGCATATGGATGTAACTAGTCTGTTCAGCGTGGTATTGGTTTCCAGCGGCTGCTGTAACAAAGGGGCACAAACTGGGGGCGGGGGAGCTTGAAGCAAAGGAAGCCATTGTCTCGTGTTCTGGAAGCTGGAAGCCTGAAATCAAGGTTTTGGCAGGACCGTGTGCCCACCCAAGTCTCAGGGGCAGAGCGGGGGGAGACTTCCTTGTCTGCCCAGCTCCAAGAGCCCCAGGGCGTTCTTGGTTTTTGGCTGCTTTCTTCCAGGCTGTGCTTGTATCTGCACAGGCTGTCTTTCCTCGGATTCTGAGTCCAGACTTTCCTCTTATAAGAACATCATTCATATTGGATTAGCGTCCAACTTGGTGGCTCAGACAGTAAGGAATCCGCCTGCATTGCAGGAGACTTGGGTTCGATTCCTGGGTTGGGAAGGCCCCTAGGAGGCGATAATGCCAACTCACTCCAGTGTTCTTGCCTGGAGAATCCCGTGAACAGAGGAGCCTGGCAGGCTACAGTCCATGGGGTCTTTGGGCTGTAGCCCAAAGAGTCAGACACAACTGAACAACTAATACTACCTCAGTATGATTGCTTTAAACATAGATAGATAGACTCTTGGCTATGCCAGGTCTTCGTTGTGGGATGTGGGATCTAGTTCCCTGACCAGGGATTGAACCCCGGCTGCCCGAGTTGGGATTGCGGAATCTTAGCCATGGAATCACCAGGGAAGTCCCTGGGTCTTTTTTATTTATAAGATCTATTTATTTATCTATGGCCGTGCTGGGTCTTTGTTGCTGCACACGGGCTTTCTCTCGTGGCCGTGAGAGGAGGCTGCTCTTCGCTGCAGTGTGTAGGCCTCTCATTGCGGTGACGTCTCTTGTTGCGGAGTGCGGTCTCTAGAACGTGAGCTCTGTAGCTGCAGCGTGTGGGCTGTAGTTGCTCTGAGGCCTGTGGGGTCTTCCTGGACCAGGGCTTGAACCTGTGTCCTCTGCATCAGCAGGCAGGTTCTTAACCACTGGACCACCAGAGAAGACTGACTTTCTAAAAATATTTATTTGGCTGCCCCAAGTCTTTGAGGTGGCATATAAAATCTGGTTTCCTGACCAAAAATTAAACCCAGCCCCCCGACACTGGGAGCACAGAGTCAGCACTGGACCACCAGGGAAATCCCAGGATGACCTCTTCATAACGTAATTACCGCTGCAAAGACCCGCTTTCCAAACAAGGTGGCATTCATGGGTATTGGTGGTCAGGACCTCACAAAGCTTTTGGGGGGACACCATCTAACCATAAGAGTTGCTGCCTTTGGGAAGAAAGAAGATGTGTTGGTCTGGCAGAGAACGTACCATGAGTCTCCTCCTTTTTTGTCCGATGATTATTTTATTAGATGTAAGCTTAACAGAGTATTGTTTTAAGTGCTGAGGGATAAAATGTAAGGTACTGCCTCTGCCCTCTAGGGCTTACGATCTTACTGGGAACAGAATAACACTCAGATAAAGCAGTTAAATCAAAGCGGAAGGTAGCTTGGGTGGGGATCATGAGGGAAACAAATAGTCCACACTGCAAGGGGGTGGGAAGGGGAAAATGCTGGTGTCTGATGAGGATAAGGAAGGAAGACTTGGGTGACTGTAGGGCTCAAATCAGCAGGAGAGGTGGAGGTAGGGCCTTCTGGAAGGAGTGGACTGTAGCATGGGGTAGGAGCTGGCAGAGAAGCAGGGAGCGGGGGGGGGGGGGGGGCTGTTTGGGGGGGTGGGGGGGGGGGGGGGGGGGCGCGGTCTGGGGGCTTGCTGGTGATCTGGTGGAGATCGGAGACAGGAAGACCAGGAGGCCCCTTAGCGCTCAGGGCCCAGGAGGAAGGTCATCCGTGAACTTCAGTGTGAATGAGCAGAGATCTTGAGGTTTCTGTTGTCCCGGGCATTTAGCGCAGAGACTTGGTCATAGAGATACTAGAACAAATGTGTTCCAGAAAAGGGATCATGAGGCGACTGAAGGTTATCAAAAGCAGGGAGCTGCTACTCCCCTTGGGCTGGAGGGATGCGAGGGGACCCCATGAGGGGGGAGGTGGGACCAGCATGTCTGCCTGGCAGGAAGGAGCTGGGGCCGCAGAGGAGGAGCAGCCACTGGCCTGAGCTGCCTTTTGGACAGAGGGATAGGAAGCCTGGCAACTCCGTGGCTTCCTGCCCTCCACGGTGTGCCCAGCCTGCCGAGAGGCCAGTGGGCCTGGAGACCTGACCGGGAGCTGGCAGGGGACCGGGGAAGGGAGCCGAGAGGGTAGTGACCGCCAGAGAGGCCGGGATGGGTGAGGTCTGTTCAAAGCATCGGCTTCTTCTCCCAGACCCGGGATGACTGACAAGCAGCCCCATGGGAGAAGAGACACTGGTTTGAAGCAGAGGTGGTTGTTTGGACTTTAGATCATTTGAAGTGATGGTGCAGACACAGACACGGGGTTTTTCCACGATTTCAGAAGTTCTGTGCGCGGACCAAGCCCACAGCCTTCCCCACCTTAAATGAGAGAGAATTCAGAGGACATTCTAAGTGTGCTTTCAGTACCCCTTCCCTGACCCCTGATTGTGAGTAGACAGTGATATTCTTTTTTTTTTTTAAACTATGGAAATGTGATATTTCATATCTACAGGAAACCTGGTAAATACACAACAAAGTTACATATAGTTTCACAATATATTATAATTGTTTGTTAAGTAGATAAATGAAGATTTTTAGTTACAGTTTCAATATCAAACTCTCAGAAATTAATAGAATGAATGTACAAAGAAATAGTAGGGCTTCCAAGGTGGCTCAGATGGCAAAGAATCTGTCTGCAATGCAGGGGACCCAGGATCAATACCTGGGTTGGGTAGATCCCCTGGAGAAGGGATGGCTACCCACCCCAGTATTCTTGCCTGGGAAATCCCATGGACAGAGGGGCCTAGTGAAAGCTGACTAGGCTTTCATATCTGACTCTTTTAGACCCCATGGACTATACAGTCAATGGAATTCTCCAGGCGAGAACCCTGGAGTGGGTAGCCTTTCCCTTCTCCAGGAGATCTTCCCAACCCTGGAATCGAACTGGGGTCTCCCTCATTGCAGGTGGAGTCTTTACTAGCTGAGCCACAAGGGAAGCCCAAGAACACTGGAGTGGGTAGCATGTCCCTTCTCCAGCAGATCTTCCCGACCCAGGAATCGAACCAGGGTCTCCTGCATTGCAGGCTTTACCTGCATTGCAAATTATTTACTGACTGAACTACAGGGGAAGCCCCATGTGTATATTTCACCACATTTTAAAAAACTGATCCAGTCAACAGTACAATGTTTATAAAGTTTGAGCTTCAGAAATTCAGGGGGATCACCCAAGATTCCCCACTTGTGTTTTGAAATGATATGTTTCAAATTGGAAGACAGTGTTCCACTGGCTATGAACATTAAACAGGAGCCTTAATCATGTTTAAGTTTTATCACCCAAGGTCTCCAGGGGCTCCTTCAAGCATACTGGTCACAACCCCTGCAGCTGTGTTTGGCCCTGGTCTCTGCTTTCAGCAGCCGTTGGCAGGAGGGCTGGTGATGGATTCGGGTTCATCTAAGTGTTTCTTTATAATTGGATTATGTTGAATGTCCTCATGTGCTAAATTCCTTAAGAACTTGGCTGATTTCATGCATTTGGTTACCGGCAGAATCTTCATAGAGGAATGTGAGTTGCTTAAAAGCTTCTATCAGCCTGAAAATATTTAGATATAATTTATCTCTTCATTTTGGGATAAAAAGATGCTTACTGTAAACATCAACCATGAAGATCACTTTTATAAACTTTGTTCCCATGAATTTTATTCTAAAATTAGAAAGGGGATGAGGGCAATGAATTCATCTTTGTAGATGTACTCATTTTATCGTTTATTTACTCAGCAAATATTTATTAAGCAACTGTTGGGTGCCAGACCCTGGGCTCAGGAAGGCTGATGGGTTGACAAGTGTGTGAGTGGCTCTCATGAGGCAGGGGTGGTGTTCTCTTCATCTATTAGCAGCACTTTATGCTTGGGAGGGGGTTGATAAATAGCTCAGAACTCACTGAACAAAGGGTTTCCCTGGTAGCTCAGCTGGTAAAGAATCTGCCTGCAATACAGGAGACCTGGGTTCTATCCCTGGGTTGGGAAGATGCCCTGGAGAAGGGATAGGCTACCCACTCCGGTATTCTTGGGCTTCCCTGGTGGCTCAGCTGGTAAAGAATGCGTCTGCAATACAGGAGACCTGGGTTCTATCCCTGGATTGGGAAGATCCCCTGGAGAAGGGAACGGCTACCCACTCCAGTATTCTGGCCTGGAGAATTCCATGGACAGAGGAGCTTGGCGAGCTGCAGTCCATGAGATCACAAAGAGTCGGACACAACTGAGTGACCTTCACTTTCACTGAACAAAAGGAAGGAGCTTATCTATCTGAGGTGGTGGTGGTATTTAGTCTCTCTATCATGTCCAACTTTTTGCGACCCCATGGACTGTAGCCCACCAGGCTCCTTTGTCCATGGGATTTCCCAGGCAGGAATACTGGAGCGGGTTGCCATTTCCTTCTCCAGGGGATCTTCTCAACCCAGGGATCAAACTCGTGCCTCCTGCATTGCAAGTGGATCCTTCACCACTGAGCCACCTGGGAAGCCCAACTGGGGGAGGGGGTATAGACAGATAAATAGTTATAATAGAATTTTATAGAAACTGTGCATGGGAGAAAATTCCTAGTTCAGTCTTAGGGAGTGGAAAAGCCAATCCCAGAGGAAGGAAGTGGAAATATTTTCAGCAGCAGAGAGCAACAATCAACTCTGCATCTTAGGATGATCCCCGTGGTTGGGTGTGAAAATGAGACCGGATGTGGGTACAGCAGTTCAGATGAGATGCCATGTGAAATGATCTGGGCCAGGTGACAGCTGACAGTGGAAAGAAGGGGAGGGGACTGGTGTTAAAATGTAAAGAGCTGTTTAAAGGTCAGGTTGAAATGGATTTGGTAAGCGGGGATTGATTAGTTGAGGGGACAAAAGAGAAGAATCAAGGATGAGTCCAAAGATTTTGCCTTGGGAAACTGGATGGATGGTGGCTGCATTTTCTGGGATAGGAAACAGAGGAGGAAGCAGGCTGTGTGCAGGTGTGTATGTGCATACAAGTGCACACACGTGTGTGTGGCTGGTGGGGGGACAGGAAGGTACCCAGGGGATAATTAAATGGAGGTGTCCAAAGGTCCCCTTTGTGAATCTGGAGCTGGAAATTAAGATGTTTGCTTACTTGTTTTTATTTCTTTATTTGTTGACTGTACCACACAGCTTGCAAGGTCTCAGTTCCCCAACCAGGGATTGAACCTGGGCCCTAGCAGTGAAAGCCCTAAGCACTAGGCAACCAGGGAACTCCTCTGGAAATTAAGATTTTTTTTTTAGTCATCAGAGTGTAAATGGTAACTTATGCCATGATAGTAGATGAAATGATCCAGAGAGATGTATCATAGATGAGAAGCGAGCCAGAAAAACGTGGATATTTGAAGGACAAAGGAAAGGATTCTGAACTACCTGGAAAACAGGCAGAAAACCCGGCAAACGCAGCATCATGGAAGCACAAGGACTGTGTTTCATGGTGTATCACGCATTTGGAGGACATGGTCAGTGACGTTCCTGGCCGTGGGACGTAAGGACTGAGGTCATCTGTAACCTTGGCAGGAGCACTTCCAATGGCAAGGTCAGGAGCAGAAGCAGTGTGATGTGCGTGAACGATTAAGAGCTGAAGATGTGGAGGCCTTAGTTTGAAAAACTCTTTCCAGGATCCTGGCTTTGAAGGGGAGGAGATAGGGCTGCAGCTGGAAAAATAAAGACGATGGTTTGTTCCCATAAAGGGGAATAGATTTAAACACCAACAGGGATCGAGCAGGAAGTGAGCAGTTAAAGAGAGAAGGAGGGACTTCCTGGTGGTCCTGTGGTTAAGACTTCCAGTGCAGGGGGTGTGGGTTTGATCCCTGGTCAGAAAACTAAGATGTCACATGCCAAAGCATGGCCAAAAAAAAAACAAAAACAGAAGGAGAAAAGCAAGCATGTCATCTGTGCTTCTAAAGGAAACAGGTGAATTTTCTTTGGAGGTGGGAACACATGATGCGGGTATTTGTCTTGAACCAAAGGAAGAATCAGGAATCCCTGGTGGCTCAGTGGTAAAGAACCTACCTGCCAGTGCAGGAGACACAGGTTCGGTCCCTGGGTCTGGAAGGTCCCCTGGAGGAGGGCATGGCAACCCACTCCAGTGTTCTTGTCTGGAAAATCCCATAGGTAGAGGAGCCTGGTGGGCTACAGTCCATGGGGTCGCAAAGAGTCGGACATGACCTAGCAACTAAATCATCCAGCAAAGAAAGAAACGTCTTTTAGGGGCTGAAATTTTGATGAGCAGGTGTTAAAGTGATCAGTGCTTATCCAGTTCCTTTCTGCAGCAGTCGCTCCATGCACCCCCCCGTTTTCTTCTGTGGAATTTCACTCTTGACTTGTGTGTTGAATCAGAGTCCCTGGAAGCAGAGCCTGAGATAGGGCTTCAGAGGCAAGCGTGTTTATTTATTACGGAGAGCTCTCAGAAGAAAAGTCTAAGGAGCCAGGAAGGGAAGGAGCAAAGCAAGAGTGTGGCTTCAAATGAAGTTGAGCCTCGGCCATTCGACAGGGGAGCTCTGTGGTGTAAGCTGCCCCAGGAGGGGCTCTGCCTTGAGGCGAGGGAGCTGGGCTTTTATATCTTTTTTTAATATTTCTTTTTATTTATTCGGCTGTGCCAGGTGTTAGTTGTGGAACATGGGATCTTAAGTTGCAACATGTGGGGTCTAGTTTCCTGACCAGGGATTGAACCCAGGCCCTTTGCGCTGGGAGTATGGAGTCTTAGCCACTGGACCCCCAGGGAGGTCCCTGGGCTCTTGTTATCTTTATATGGAGTAGTTGCCATCAGCTCTGGGTGAGGAAAATGTCCCTGCCAGCTGGGATGGCACTTACAGGACAGACCTGTAAGGAGGTGGCAGGTTTGGGCCGTTAGCAGCAGCCCCCTGCCGCAGCCCGGGGTCCCAGCCGCCAGTGACAGGGACCCCAGGACACCTGCCACAGCCTGGAGTCTCTGATCCCTCTTCTCCTGCCTGCTCGATCCCCATGGCCAGCAAGGTTGGGTCCCGTGTCGGTTTTCCCGCTGCTGTGTAACAAACCTCCCCCACGCTGTTGGTTTAGCTCACCATCCTGTGGGTCAGCAGTTTGGGCTGGGCATTCTTCTGGCCCCAGCGGTGCTTACTCACCCATCTGTGGTCACTTAGCAGGTCACCTGGGGACTGGCTGGACCTGAGTGGCCCCGGCCAGAACAGCTTGTGTCTGTTCCATGTGGTCTCCTCCTGCAGTCAGGTAGACTGGGTATGCTCTCATGACCGTGATGGGGCTCCCCAAGACAGGGAGGTCCACCCAAGGCTTCTTGAGGCCGGACTCAGAATCGAGGCTCTGTAGCCCCTCCCATCCTGGAGTGGAGCCTATGTCCTCTCCCCTTGGGTCTAGGCCTGTGGATTCCTTTGGCCAACAGAACACATCAGAAGCGACCATCACATGGCAGGGGGCTTGGACACAGGGTGTGGGCCAGTTTTGAAATCTACCTTCTTTCTTATCCCTTGATTCCAGCAGCTGGGTCTGCAGGTGAACATGTGCCTTTCTTGTGTCTAGAGGCTCATGTATCTATATTTAAAGAGTCTAATTTAGATGCTTTACCTTGCTGACAGTAACTTCCTGTTGAGCAGACTGCTGCAGTTTGTGTTCCTGGAGAAACAGAGACTCTACAGTAGAGATTCCTGTGCAGGATGTTTATCGGGCTGTCCTCTTAGGATCGACATCTGTGGGAGGGAGGAGGGAAGAGGATGGGCAGAGAGAGAAGCTGGTGCAGTGCTGTCTCAACACAGTCCTGCCCAGACCACGGGGAGCACCCCCCAGTGACCCCAAGTTGGACCGAAGGGGCCAGTCCTTTACACCCTCATCACTGGCATTAGATGGCAGCTGTCCTGGAAGAAGCTCGACCCCAGGCAAGGCAGCCTTCTCCAGCCAAGGGCTGTCCTTGCTGATAGTTGCAGGTTGCCCGTTGGCAGGTTCCCAGCATCCAGGGGGAAATCCTTCATTGTTGCAAAGAAACCAGAGTAATAGAGTTGACCCTTGAGCAACACAGGTTTGAATTGCATGGGTCCACTTGGATGCAGATTGTTGCCAATAGTGAATCCTGCAGTACTACCTGACCCAAGGTTGGTTGAATCCTTGGATGCATGACCACAGATACGGAGGAACCGTGTATAGCTGACCGTAGGTTACGCTGGGTTTCCCAACACGTGAAGGCTCAGCACCCCTAACCCTCAACTGTGCATCACAGCCTCTAGTACATGGACTTATTTTCTATTTTTCCAATTTATTTTTGTTATATAACTTTATTTATTTATTTATGGCTGATCTAGGATTTCCGTGCTGAGCACAGGCCTTCTTTCTGCAGCGAGCAGGGGCTGCTCTTCATCGTGGTACAGGCTTCTCACTGCAGTGAGTGGTTTCACAGGGTCCTCCCTGTTGCAGAGCACAGGCTCACTAATTGTGGCCCACAGGCTCAGCTGTTGCATGGCGTGTGGAATCTTCCCGGACCAGGGATCGAGCCCACATCCCCTGCCCTGGCAGGTGAATTCCTATCCATTGCACCACCAGGGACGTCCCTATTTTTCCAATTTATGATTCCAAAATTCTGACAGATGAAAATAAGTGCTGTTGTATCTCTCCTTATGGCATAGTATGTAACTAGACTGAAGAAAAGGGTTCAGGATGACTGGCTGAGGCTGAATGAAAGAGATTTCGGTAGGCCCAGAGGGACAGGGACTAAAGCCCCCAACTGCAACCATCACCAACATCCCAGCAGTGGGAGTGAGCCACCATGGGAGTGGATCGTTCAGCCCCAGCCAGGCCTTGAGATGAGACCACACCCCAGCCCAAACCTGGAGGACCACCCACTGAGCTGCTCTTGAACTCCTGACCTGCAGAAACCAGCAGACATCACGCATCAGTCTGCTAGGGCGGCCATAGCAAAATATCACAGACTGGGTGACTTAAACTATTTCTCCAGTTCTGGAGGCTGGAGGTCCAAGTCAGGGCAGGTTTGGCCTCTCCAGATGGCTCGCTCCTTGGAGACAGATGACCACTGTCTCGCTGGGTCCTCACCTGGCCTCTCCTCCATACGCTCACATCCCTGCGTGTCTTCCTTCCTACAGAGACCCCAGTCCTATTGGATCAGGGCCCCACCCTTACGGTAACATTTGACCTTAATTACTTCTTTAGAAGGCCTATCTCCAGAGAAAAGCCCATTGAGGGTTAGGGGTTCAACATATGAATTTGGTAAGCAGGGGGAAACAATTCAGTCCATAACAGATATTAAAATATTGTTGTGTTAAGCCACTGAGTTTTGGAGTGATATGTTTCATATCAAAAGATAACTAATACTTATTTGGTCATGTATGTGGGAAGGAAACAACTCAGTAGATTCAGAAAAGATAATAAACTCAGGAACTTTGGGTTCTTTTAAAAAACTGGTCCTCTCCCCACTAATTACACCAAGGTCCCTTGTTTTTCTAGTATGACTATTTGGAAAGAAATTGCTAACCAGTTTTCAAGATTGCCATTTGGAATAATTAGCCCCTTTTTAAAAATAGACAGCCCTTTAAACATCTGAAACTATTTCAGATCACTTGACATCAAGCAGTGAAGATTTTCTGTATGCTACTTTGTTTTATATCCCTGTCTACCATGTGAAATAGCAGGTTATAACCTAATAAGGTCTTGACGTTAAGACTGTCTGCCCAGGAATGGTAAACTAACAGTTTCATCATCTGTTACTCACAACAGATTAGATAATTTAAAAATAGTTTGAAAAAACTCACATTGGGTCAAGGAGTAGGAGCTGCAGAGAGACCTGACTCACGATGGCGTTGGTTATCATGAGAGCTGGAGCTCGGACAAGTGCTGCCTGTGTGTTGAAGAGGCAGGCAGAGAACATCACTTCTCCCAGCTGTCAGGAAAAGGTATCATAACTGGCATAGTTCCCAGGTTCCTCCACTGTTGGAATCATGGCTGGATGAGTGGAAAGAAGGCAGAGCCCGAGGAAGAGAGAAGTACTTGGCTGAGAGCTTGGTGGGTTTCCTGAGCTGTGGCCTGAGTCTGCAGGATCCTCACTTACTCTGTTCCCCAGGGTAGCTGCAAGGAGAAGGGGATGACAGAGGACGAGACGGTTGGATGGACCTGAGTTTGCGCAAACTGCAGGAGATAGGACAAAGAAGCCTAGCGTGCTGCAGTCCATGGGGTTGTAAAGAGTCAGACACGACTGAGCAACTGAACAGCTAGGGTAGCTGAACTCCAAGGAGAAGATGGTGGATCTTATTACCTCAACATTTTTTTTAACATTTATTTATTTATTTATCTGCCTCGGGTCTTAGTTGCAGCATATGGACACTTCATTGCGTCATGTGGGGTCTTTCCTTGTGGTGCACGGACTCTCTGGTTGTGGCAAATGGGCTCAGGAGTCACAGTGCTCAGTCTTAGTGGCTCCATGGCCTGTGGGATCCCAGTTTCCCGATCAGGGATCAACCCATGTCTCCTGCATTGCAAGGCGAATTCTTAACCACTGGACCGCCAGGGAAGTCCCTCAGCATTTTTTTTTTTTTTTACAGCTTGATAAATGCTCTGCCTGTGTCACCTCCCCAGGGACCCAAGAAGGAACTCATTCCTTCGCCAGTTATATCCTAAGACCTTACCATGTGCTCAGCACTCAAAGATGGCTGAGATAATTCCTGCTCTTGAGAATCTCCCAGCAAGAAGTAACTCCTGCAGAATCAGGACCCTGAGCTAAAGCACTGAGGGGCACCTTCCACGTCTTCACTCTTGGGTCACAGCCTAATACATGGCAGATCAGCTTTGAAAGACTCATAGGTCCCACAACCACGCACGCAGCAGTGTTGTGGTCCCAGAGACACAAGTGTAGGGTAAAAAAATGTTAATTTCCAATGGTGGATTATTTGACTATCTTGGTTGATGGAGCCAACCCTTCTCATGGTTAAATCTGCCATCAAGACAGTGGCCACCTTAGGCTGCACCCTGGGGAAGCAACCCTGCCTTCAACCTGGCAGAGGCAATGGTTAAAATGTTGGGATGTTCACTGGAGTTTATCACGGGGATCCACAAAAAGTACCTGGACCCAGGGACAGAGTCCATCACGGTCATCTTTTTCCCCTCACATGAGCTGGTATGAGGAATAACAGACTAGACATATCTCTGCTGACGAAAGGGTCTCCCATCACCAATTTCACGAAGCCAGGGGCAGAAGCCAGCTTGCAGAGGGTGGCTGAGTGGGTGTGAGACTACAGGATGGATGGAGAATGTGGACCGTGCTATCAGGAAGTTCGGCGTGAAGAGGAGTCGTGAGTAAGGACTGTGGCGTGGCTGAAGGGGGCGTCTGTTAAATGACGGGTGTGTCTTGAGCGTGGACACACGCTGGTGAAAGGAGTTACAAGTTCCTGAATCTTCACGGCTTCCCTCCCCATGCTTCTGTTCTAGAGGAATGTAGGGCTTGCCTCATAGGATCGTGACAAAGATCAACTGAGATAATCTGGGTAAAGTGACCCAAAGGCTCCTGAGCTAGCCTTGACTTGAGTGGAACTGAACCAAGGCAACTGGGTTCCAAAACCCACATCCTACTGTCTTATCACTAAGAAGTCTCAGAGTTTGCACCACCACACACTGACTCAGCATCTTAGCCCACGTCCCTAACTCAGGGGTTGGTACCCTCCGGCCCATGGGCCAGACCTGTTTTTGTCATGAACGTTTTATTGGTATGTGACCACAGTTATTCGTTTACGCATATTCTCTCGCTGTTGTCATCAACAGCAGAGGTGAGTAATTGCAGTGGAGACTGGGTGGCCTGCAAAATATTTACTCCCTGGCCTTTTTTCAGGAAAAATAAAAGCCAGCTTCTGACTAATCTGTGCCAGAGGTTCCCTTTGCTGCCACTTAGTTTGTTGCTAAGACATCCCATGCAGAGTGGCAGAATGAGACTGGTCTCCAGAAAGGCAAGAGACAGGCTGTAGAGCTTTTCCCCCACCAGATGCATGGGGTATATCCCTCTGGGGAGAGCGGGTGGGTTAGTCACCAGTTCTGCCCGCAAGAGGCCTGGAAATTGGAAGGATCAAAAAGATGGCAGCCCAGCAAATAGTAGAGCTAGAACTGAAGGGTTCACATTTTCCTGCCTCTTGGAGCACTATAACATGGCACAACCTGCTTTTGGACTGAACTGGGGATATTTGGAATAACGTGAGCTAAAGATGGAAGGGCCCTTATTCTTCCCTCTAATCTCCTTGAGTTAAGAAATGATCAAGTTTGACAGAAGCAGCACAGGTGAGCATCATAGACTTTTCTTTTTTATGATTTTATTTTTTGGCGGGATGTGGGATCTTAGTTCTCTGACCAGGGATCAAACCCACACACCCTGCCTTGGAAGCAGAGTCTCAACCACTGGCCTGCCAGGGAAGTCCAGAGCATCATAAGCTTCTCATTGGCCATCCTGGCAGTGGTTTTCAGAAGAGTGCGTTGGTCAGGCTTGCATTTTAATAGAAGGGTGACTCTAGTGATGAGCTGGAGGTTGGATTTCATGGGAGAAAGATAAAACAAGCTGACCCATCAAGAAAGTCCTACAAGAGTTCAGTGAGAGATGGCAGAGCACTGAATTAAGGCCACAGGAGTGGAGATTTGGAGGAAGGGATTAATTATAAAAGAATCTAAGAGATATGTGGTGTGTGGAAGGAGGGGTCTAGGGTGACTCTCCAGGTTTTGGCATGAAAGGATGGATGGCTATGTCATCAAATTAGGAAGGGGAAATAGATCTGGGGATGAAGGACAAGTTCCATCTGGGTCACTCTCTCTTTGCTTCTTTTGGAACATCAAATAGAGTTGTCAGGGGCCTGGATATAGAGTCTGGGTGGAGAAGGAGAGGTTAGAAAAAGGATCCTCTTTGTTCACTTTATTCACCATTTATTAAGTCAAAGGACTCAAGACTCTGAACACCTTTACCTGTGTAACCGCCGGTGCCGGGAAGAAAACATAGTTTCACCCCATAAGGGACACTTCACCAACACAGTTGTACAAGAATGCATTTTAAGGGCTGAGCATTCAATGGTGCAAAAATTACTGTACCTAATCATGCATTCTCAACGGGCTTGTCTTGATTTGCATTTAGATGGGAATTCCTTTAGCTCAGAACCCAGACTGTCCCTAACTCACAGTATTTAGAAAAGCATTAACTTCAGCTGGTAAAGTACCACTGGTGCCACAGTAACACAAACCATAACACCGGTATTAATAGTGTGCCTTTAATGACTCGGTAGGAATTGGCTGCTGGAATGGTAGAAAGGTTTAGCACAAGCCTCCCTTGGCATCTCTCTGAGATTGGAGTGCCTGCCCAGTTAATGAATGACGCCCAAATTCTGCAGCAGGGCTGGAGTAAACCTGTTTCAAGGGGGGGGGGGGGTTGTAACATTTTTTCCACTTTTTAATTTTTTTTGGCCACTCCACTTGCATGGTGTGTGGGATCTTAGCTTCCCAACTAGGGATCAAACCCAAACCCTCTGCAGTGGAAGCACAGAGTCTTAACCACTGGACCGTCAGGGAAGTCCCTCCACTGTTTTCCATGAGGCTTAGCACGGAACTCTAAACAAGTGTTGTTTTGAGTCTGGAGTAAGAATAATATCTGCTCATCTTGAGTATGAGGAAATCAGAGGATATTTTACTCAGAAAAGGGGAAATTGAAGCAAGTAGTTCAATAAAAAGCCCTCTGAGGAACCACAGAGGGTAAGTTTGAATACAACTTCGCCATCCGGTCCAACGCTTTCCTCTCCACACAATGTCTCAAAAGCAAGTTGAAAGTCCATTGCTCGTGATGTTTTCATTCGTAAATTGGTACGACTATTCAGTGATCTTGGTTTGGCCTGATTAAGCCATTCCAGGTACTATCTTTGCTTTTAATTTTAAAAATTAGATGCATCTGGAGAATTATTCTCTCTTAAAATACCATTCCTTTGTGAGGAAGGGTTCTGGAAGTTGTTGCAAAGCAAGATAAATGTACTTGACACTACAAACCGTGAACTTAAAAATGGTTAAGGTAAAGTTTATGAGTAGTTTACCACAATTCGGATAATTTTGTATAAAATCATTCCTCTAATGATATAAAGAGAAGCATAAAGAAGAGAACAAAAACTTCCTGTAGTCCTACCACTTCAAGACAGTTAAATAGCATAAAGACATAGCAGTCTTTTCTTGGCTTCTGTTGTTTCTTTATACATAGATATAAAAATAAACTGTGCACCAACTTAGCTTTTCACTTAATATTATATTAATATTATAGTCAGGCCCCTGTCTTTGGTTTCCATAGTTTGGTTGTTAGGATAATGACATTTTTAAAAGTCTCCTGCTTGTAAAACTTGGTGGTTACACAACATTTTTTGTTGTCCAGTTGCTAAGTCACGTCTGACTCTTTGCAACCCCATGGACTGCAGCACGCCAGGCTTCCCTGTCCTTCACTATCTCCCAGAGTTTGCACAAATTCATGTCCATTGAGTCGGTGATGCCATCCAGCCATCTCATCCTCTGTCGTCCCCTTCTCCTCTTGCCTTCAATCTTTCCCAGCATCAGGGTCTTTTCCAATGAGTCAGTTCTTCGTATCAGGTGGCCAAAGTATTGGAGCTTCAGCTTCAGCATCAGTCCTTCCGATGTATATTCAGGGTTGATTTCCTTTGAGATTGACTCATTTGATCTCCTTGTTGTCCAAGGGACTCTCAGGAGTCTTCTCCAGAACCACAATTTGAAAGCATCAATTCTTCAGCACCCAGCCTTCTTTATGGTCCAACTCTCACATCCGTGCATGACTACTGATACACAACATTAGCACACTTTATACTATTTGAATTATGAAGCACACTGCTGGGTCTAGTACAGTAAGCAGTGAATGTCACAGATAGCATGGAGCACGTGTATAACACACCAAAGCCCTCAGACAGAGACCGTATAGACATCTGTATACAAAATAATGCAATTTCAATAGAGTTATTAGTGATCAGATTTTTTTAAGACTCTGAATGTGTGTGTGCTCAGTCACTCAGTCATGTCAGACTCTTTTGCGACCCCATGGACTGTAGCCCTCCAGGCTCCTCTGTCCCTGGGATTTCCCAGGTGAGAATACTGGAATGGGGTGCCATGTCCTTCTCCAGGGAATCTTCCCAACCCAGGGGTCAAACACGGGTCTCTTGCATCTCCTGTGTTGGCAGGCAGATTCTTTACCACTGTGCCACCTGGGAAGCCCAAGACACTGAAGATGTATATGGAATACTTCAGTGCTCGGAGGTCAGAAGGCTTTCGAGCTGTCTGCCTGCCTGAGACTCAGTGGCGGGCTTGAGGGTCGGATGAGCAGCGGGGTGAAAGGAACACGTTTTGCCTTAAGATCTGTCCATTCTGTGTTCCTGAGTCTGGCCTTCCACGTTTATTATGTCCAGCAACGAAGACTGGTTTGGGGGATCCCCAGACACACTTCATGGCCCTAGAATTGGGTCGTAATATCAATATGGTTTATCTTTTCAGCATGGAGGAATGAATTGCAGAGAGACTTTCTCCCTGGTTATGTTTAACATGGTAGAACATAGCTGGTCGCAAAGTATCTACTTCATTCCTTCAGGGTCTTTCCTAGGAGGCCCCTCCCTGTAGCACCCTGTGCTGAGATAATCAAGGAAATGGTCTTCAAACTAGAGACCTGGTCTTCAGGGTTCAAGACTTTGTGCTGGGGGAAGGATGGGGGGAGGGATGGTTGGGGAGTTTGAGGTGTACAGGTACACGCTGCTGTATTTGAAATGGATGGCCAGCAAGGCCCTGCTGTGTAGCACAGGGAACTCTGCTCAATGTTAAGTGGTGGCCTGGATGGGAAGGGAGTCTGGGGGAGAACAGACAAGTGTCTTTGTGTAGTGAGTCCCTTTGCTGTGCACCTGAAACCATGACAACATTGTTAATCGGCTGTACCCCAGTCCCAAAGAAAACGTTCTTAAAGAAGACCCTACAGCCTTGTGCAGTCAGGACACGGTTCCACAGACAGGACTGTGTTTTCCCTCTGCCTGTGCACGTGCTCATCTCGCAAAGGCGTGATTAAAGAGATGTCTGCTTCCCACTTGGCCTGAACCATCAGGCACATCCAGTTGTGTGCTTTAGATCTGCGGACGCGGTCAGGGACCGCACAGGGACCCCTGCGGTAAGGTGTCTGAGTGACGTGAGGGGAAAGCCTTAAAGTCAGCGCAGATCCTCGTCCCCTGCCTTTTTATAAGGCGGTGAAAGCAAACATAAAGGCTTTTAGAGGCAGGAGCCGCAGGACTTAGCGTGTAGTCAGCATTTAGCTTGGTGGCCTGACTTAAATGGACGGGTGTACACACGGCAGCCTCCCCTGAACAAAGCGAAGCCAGTTTACACGTATTTTTCTGAGAAACAGAGGGAGGAGGCAGCAAGAGCAGTAGAGCAGAGACTCTCCTGCCTGGACAAAAAAAAACACAAATAATGAAAGAAGGTCTATACAGAACAAAACTAGAGAGAAAGAGCCTGCTTTAAATAAACCACCAAGACCAGCACAAGAAGATCAACGTGTGCTGATATTTATAAATATGTTCGGTTGAGCTCATAGACTCGGCTCAGATTTTATTTCCATTCAAACAGCGCTGGAGGGACTTCCCTGGTGGCCCAGTGGCCAGAGAATCCACCTTCTCATGCAGTGGACACAGCTTCCGCCACAACGACTGAGCCTGGGCACCACAACTACAGAGTCTTTGTATCGCAACAAAAGACCCTGCATGATGCAACAAAGATCTCTTGTGCCATAACTAAGATTCAAGGCAGCCAAATAAGTGAATATTAAGAACCAACCAGCACTGTAACAGGTTGGCTTGGACCCAGGTCGCTTGCTGGGTCACCAAGCCCCTTCACTACTTGAGTCAATGGTCAAACAGAACCTTCATGCAGCTCGTGTGGAACCAGGAATTCCTTAACCGTCCACCCTATCTCGTTCTGGCTTGACTTAGATCAGCAGCACCCATTTGGAGATTCTGTGTCTTATTTCCAGCTTGATCCTTTTAATACAGAAGGGCAGCAGTCGAAATAATATAAACCAGCTACTTATTCATCTGCACCAGAAAAGACGTTGATGGAGTGAGCATAGCAATGTTCTAAATGTTTAGTGATGCTAGTTGTAGGTTAGTTTAAAAGCATCTTTCTCAGGGAATTCCCTGGCGGTCCAGTGGATTCCGCACTCTCACTGTTCAGGTTTGATCCTTGATTGGGAAACTAAAATCCCACAAGCTGCATGGTATGGCCAAAAATATTTTTAAATTAAAAAAAAATTTTAATTTTTACAAAAAACATTTGATCACATGTTCCTCAGTGATGCTCTCCAAGACACTGGCATCCCTTTATTCAGATCCTTATAAATGGGTCTGGTCCTTCAAAGATTTCTGCTCAGCTAAATATATTGTTGGCCTAAGGATACTTGCATAAAAAAATAAACTGTTTTTCTCATTGACATGTAATAATAGCGCATTTTGTGTTGTCCTCTGTTTTAATTTTTAAGTCTTTTTTTAAAATATTGATATATTTGGCTGTACCAGGCCTTAGCTGGGGCATGCATGCTCTTTTAACTGCAGCATGTGGGGTCTAGTTCCCTGACCAGGGGTTGAACCCAGGGCCCCCTGCATTGGGACCACAGAGTCTTAGCCACCGGACCACCAGAGAAGTCCCTGTCCTCTGTTTAAAACTGCTCACTAGTTCCAGTTTTTCTTGATTCATCAGACAATGTATCATTTCTATTTCTCTGTGGTCATGATAAACAATGATGTACTTACCATTTTTTAAACTTGACCACAAAAACAAAGCACAATATAGTGCTGCCAAGATTATAGGTGTAGCCTGAGTTTTCAGTCATTATAGTTTATTCACTGGGGAAAAAAAAAAAAAAAAAAAACCCAAGGTTTAAAAAGCAGGGAATCATTGGCAGGTTGCTGTTAACCAGGTTTACAAAGTTGGGTCTGTCTGTTGGACCGCATCACAGAGAACTGGCAGGCTGTATCTTCATCAAATGTGGGTGATGTGTTGAGACGGCCTGATGTGAAGTATAGGTCGCATGGGGTGTGGTGGCCATTTCTCCAGTTCTTGTTAAATGCTTGTGTCACTGGTGGTTAACACGCATATTCCTTGCAGCCCTCTGAGGTAGGTGCAGTTATGAGTCCCATTTTACAGATGGGGACACTGAGTCACTGATGGCTACATGGTTGTGGGACCCACTCAGTGACACAGGAAAGAGTGTCAGTCGCTCAGTTGTGTCCAGCTCTTTGCGACCCCATCAACAGAAGCCTGCCAGGCTCCTCTGTCCATGGAATTCTCCAGGCAAGAATACTGGAGAAGGTTGCTGTGCCCTTCTCCAGGGGACCTCCCCCACCCAGGGATTGAACCCCGGTCTCCTGCACTGCAGGCCAGTTCTTTACCATCTGAGCCCCCAGGGACATGGGGCCCTTGCTCAGAAGGCTCCACTCCTGGTGCAGTGCTCTTGTGTCATCTTGAAAGGCTCGCTTCTGGGCCTTCTGTTTGCCCTGGGCCTGGCAAACAGTGCAGCCAGTGCTGGGGTTTAAACCATGTTCGCATACGAGAGCCAGGCTTAGGCTCCAGTGTCTGCTCCGGAGCGCACCCTCCTGGCTCGGGCTAGCCTACCTCTGGGGGGACATTGTGTCCAGTAGAGGCTGTCTGGGTGTCTTCTCCACTCTGCACCCCAGCAGTTCTCCGTGGAGCACGTGAGGGCACAGCCGTGGGGAGTGAGGGCTTCCAGATGGCGAACGCCTCCTGGGAGGAATCAGTGGGCTGTCTTATCCTCACAGGGCTGATTCCTTCCCGTGGCAAGTCAAGGGTGCCCCGAGATGGGGCCTCTGACTCCTCGGGCTTTGAGCCCTTGCTGAACATAAAACGACGGCTGTTCTTTTCTAAAGAAAGCCCAAGGACACAGCACATAAGGAGAAAAATAAAATATCATGACCTGTTCACATATTTCCTGAGTAATGCCTACAATTTGGGCAGCTCTCCTGAGGTTAAATGCGGGAACAATTTCCTTTGCAAGAGTGGATCAACAGCAATGACGCAGCCCGAGCATCTCTGACCTCCCCCGCCCACCGCCGCCACTGATTTTTCTCAGCTCTCCATCTCTGACACGGTCACAGTCATCAGACCAAGGACAGAGAGAGCTTGGGGAAGAAGCAGTAAGGCGCAGCGAGCGGCCCCTTCATGCTACAGACGCCGGGAGCGAGTTCCTCTTGGTTCATCTGTAGATCGCCCCTCTGCTTGAAAACCTAAGGTGCTGCGTGCGCCCTCATGTCCTTGGTGCCAGTCATGGCTGAGCCATCCTTTCCTCTGCCCTCTCCCAAGCCCATGTCACCATATCTGCAAAGGGCCTTTCCCAGCACCCAGAAAGCAGGAGCTTTGACCAGTCAAGTTTAGGGAAGGAAGAACAGGGCAAAAAGGTTCTGAGCTGCTGGGGATAATCCAGCTTTTCTTTTTCTTTTAATCTTGTAAATTATTGTTTAAAGCAATAGATAAAAAAAAAACTTTGAACAGTATTTAGGACCGCTGAAGGAGAGCAGTGCTAATCAAAACTTAATGTTCAACTTGCATGCTTCTTTTATATATAATTTTTATTGGAGTATAGTTGCTTGACAATGTTGTGTTAGTTTCTGCTGAACAGTGTAGTGAATCCGTTATAGGTACACATAGATCCCCTCTTCTTTAGGTTTCCTTCCCATTCAAGCCACCACGGAGCACTGAGTAGAGTTCCCTGTGCTATAGGGTAGGTTCTCATTAGCCACCTATTTTATACACAGTATCAATAGTGTATATATGTCAACTCCAATCTTCCAGTTCACTCCATCACCCCCCTTTCCCCTCATGGTGTCCATACTTTGTTCTCTATCTGCTTTGCAGAAATCTGTACCATTTTTCTAGAGTTATAAACCAAACAGTATACTAAGACTAAGCCACTAAACCATCCTGGCACCAAAGAGGTATTGGCAAAGGCCTTGATAAGTAAGCTTGTAACTCCCTGAAGCTTTTGAATGAAATTTACAGCCATGATGCTCGTCTCTTGTGGTCCACTCCACTTTCCTTTATTGGCTTTCTTTGACTTCCATAAAGCCTTCATGGTGGTATTTAAAGGTTTCTTTTGATGAATCCTCCTAGTTTTAATTGTCACCCTTCTTGAAAAACTTACCTTCAGTTGAAACAGAGGGCTTGGGGACTCTGGCTGGAAGACTCAGGGACCTCTGAAAGCAAGGGTGTGAATTTGTTTGACATTCATACAGACATCCCAGATGGTCACCCTCACGAGAAGACAGGTCTGCTTTCTGAATGCCTGCCCGGGAGTATGGGCTCTGGAAACAGAAATTAAGTAAAGCCTATACACAGACTGGTGAGGTCCCCCCAAGTCCCCGACCTAGCTCTTGAGAGCATCCCTATTAGATATGAATCCAAGGAAAACCAGACTTGGAGGAAACTCTCAGCTGTGAAAGACAGAGACAAAAAGCAAACAGAATAAAAGGAACTTGGAGAAAGCAATTAAAGGGAGGAAAACGTACTTCAGCCGTGAAACAAGATCAGGATGCTATAAAAAAAAAAAGAGGGGGGTATATTGCATGATCAAGAGTCCTAGGAAAATAAAAATATGCAAATAGATATGTATGGATATTTATATGGGCTTCCTTGGTGGCTCAGATGATAAAGACTCTCCCTACAGTGCAGGGGACCTGGCTTTGATACCTACGCTGAAGATAAAGTTGAGCACATCCCCCAGAAAGTAGACAAAAGGCAGACATTAAAAATTATTTTATAGAAAAGAAAATGAGAGCATCTTTCCAGGAGGTTCAACCTCTAAACACTAGCCCAGAGAGGAAGAACCAGGGAGATAGGAAGAGACTCAGAGGAGGAAAAGGCACTCACCCATGAGGAAAGAGCCCTACTTTCCAGACTAATGCCCAGTACAAAATGAAACAAAACAGAAAGAAAGGCAAAAAGAGGGAAAAGAAAGAAAACCTACACCAAGACACAGCAACATGGAATTTCAGAAGCGACAAGGACAAACACAGGATAAATCTTCCAGAGAGGAGGTGCAAACAAAGTTTCAGTTCAGTTGAGTTCAGTCGCTCAGTCATGTCTGACTGTTTGCCACCCCATGGAATGCAGCACGCCAAGCTTCCCTGTCCATCACCAACTCCTGGAGCTTGCTCAAACTCTTGTCAATCGAGTTGGTGATGCCACCCAACCATCTCATCCTCCGTCGTCTTCCTTTCTCTTCCCGCCTTCAATCTTCCCCAGCATCAGGGTCTTTCCCAATGAGTCTGTTCTTCGCATCAGGTGGCTGAAGTATTGGGAGTTTCAGCTTCAGCATCAGTCCTTCCAACAAAAAGGCAAACAAAGTTTAGTTTAAAAAACCGGAATCGTGACTCAGAATGGTGTTAGACTCTAGAACAGCAGAAGCTAGCAGGCAGTGGGTGGTACTTTCAAAATGGAGGGGAAATGATTGCAAATTTGGTAATTTGGCAGGGCATCCAACTGAAAGCCATTATCAGACATGTGGGTTCCCCCAGAATTACCTCCCCATGTACCTTTCCTCAGAAAGATACTGGAGCATCTGGTCCCTCATATGTGCATGTATGTGCATGTATGTGCAGTGGCTCAGTCGTGTCCGACTCTCTGCGACCCCATGGACTGTAGCCCGCCAGACTCCTCTGTCCATGGGATTAACCAGGCAAGAATACTGGAGTGGAAGGAGAGCCATTTCCTACTCCAGGGGATTTATCATCCTTATCGGGCGTAAAATAAGACCCAGACACCAGGAAAGATGCCCAGGCTGATGGGGAAGGGGAGTAGCTACGGGACCACCATGTGGAGATTCTGACAGGAACCTGGAGAGCGTGGGAAGATGCCTCCAAGAAAAGAACAAAACCCACAGATCTCTTCAGTGTGTCTGATCACACTAGCGGCCTGAGGTTACAGAGCCTGGTCATATCAGTGGGTGAGAGTAGCTAAATTGTGTATGTTCCATTAATTATCCAGAACCCTTTTTATAAGGACCATTTTAAAACTGAATGTGATTCAAATTATAGCAGTCAACACTAAAATAGCTAAAAATGCTTTGCAGTTTAAATATACATGTATGTTGAAAAGCTGGAGAAGGAACTGGCAGCCCACTCCAGTATTCTTGCCTGGAGAATCCCATGGACAGAGGAACCTGGCGGGCTACAATCCATGGGGTCTCAAAGAGTAGACACGACTGAGCGACTAACACACACACACACTTTGAAAAGCATTTAGGCAAAAACATCATTTTTTTTTTCTACAAGCAAATTTCATGGTAATTTCTAACATTAAAAAATGATGAGGACTTCCCTGGTGGTCCAGCAGTTGAAGAATCTGCCTAGCAACGCAGGGGACATGGGTTTGATCCCTAGTCGGGGAACTAAGATCCTTTATGCTCCAGACCAGCCAAGCCGGTATACCACGAGTATGAGCCCGTGGGCTCTGGAACCTGCGTGTCACAAGTAGAGAGTGTGTGCACCACTAAAGAGCCTGCATGATGCAGCGAAGTTCCCACGTGCCCACAGCTAAGCTCCAACACAGCCAAATAAATAAACAAATTAATATTTTTT
The DNA here is from genome assembly GCA_007570785.1 of Antilocapra americana. NCBI lineage: Eukaryota > Metazoa > Chordata > Mammalia > Artiodactyla > Antilocapridae > Antilocapra > Antilocapra americana. The sequence continues at coordinate 644,284 of ML660786.1, forward strand.
GAAAAAAGAATTTAAAAAAAGATGAATGACATGACTAGGATAATGAGAACAGGACCTCATGGTTTATAAAAGGGAATATAAATTTGGAGGGGTTTTTTTGGCTTTTTAAATTAAAATACAGTTGATTTACTATATTAGTTCCGGGTATACAACATAGTGATTCAGTATTTTTCAGTTTATACTCCATTAAATGTTATTACAAGAGAATGGCTATGGTATACAATAAAGAATCCACCTGCAGTGTAGGAAACTCGAGTTCAGCCCTGAGTCAGGCAGATCCCCTGGAGGAGAAAATGGCAACCCACTCCAGTATTCTTGCCTGAGAAATCCCCTGGACCAGGGAGACTGGCAAGCTACAGTCCATGGGGTCACAAAGAATCAGACATGACTCAGCAACTGAACAACATACAACACATACTTGCTGCTTATTCATTTTATGCACAGTAGTTTGTGTCTCTTAATCTCATACCCCTGACTTGCCCTCTCCCCACTGTAATCACTGGTTTGCTTGCTGAATCTGTGAGTTTGCTTCTGTTTTGCTGTATATATTCATTTGTATTATTTTTAAATTCCATAAAAGGGGCTGTCATACAATATTAATTTTTCTCTGACTTATTTCACTAAGCAATAATACTCCCTAGGGCCATCCATGTTGCTGCAAATGGCAGAATGTCATTCTTTTCATGGCTGAATAGTATTCCAGTGTGTGTGTGTGTGTGTGTGTGTGTGTGTGTATGTGTGTGTCTATATATATACACCACTTCTTTTTCCATATCTGTTGATGGACACTTAAGTGTTAGTCTCTCAGTCTTGTCGAACTGTTTTCGACCCTATGGACTGTAGCCTGCCAGGCTCCTCTGTCCATGGGATTCTCCAGGCAAGAATACTGGAGTGGGTAGCCACTCCCTTCTCCAGGGGATCTTGCTGACCCAGGGATCAAACCCGGCTCTCCTGTGCTGCAGGCAGACTCTTTGCCATCTGAGCCACTAGGGAAGCCCCAATGGACACTTAGTTTGCTTCCATATCTAGCTTGTTGTAAATAGTGCTGCTGTAGACATTGGGGTACATGTATCTCTTCTAATTAGTGTTTTCGTTTTTGGATTGCAGCTTTAGTGAGCTCTACTGTGATCATTAAGATTTTCTCTTTTAATGAACAAAATGAGTTTCTTATTAAAAGTGGAAAGAAATACCTACCCCCAAAATCCAAGGTCATTAACCCCAGAGGAGAGGATGAAAGGCTGTTTTAACTTGTGCAAGATGGTGAGTTGTTTCTGAGCTTTTAGGTTTTGCTCCCTTGCAGTTCAGCGGTTTTCAACCTTATTGATCTCAGGACCCCTTTATACTCATGATTATTGAGGACCCCAAAAGCTTATTTTTCGTGGGCTTCATCTACTGAGTCTTACCTTATTAAAAATTAAAACTGAGCAACTTTAGTTATTAATTTATCTAAAAAGATCAATAGTAAAATCATTATGTATTCTCATAAGTTGTTTTTAATTTTTAAAAATAATTGTATTTATTTGTGGCTGTGCTGGGTCTTCATTGCTAGGCAGGCTTTTCTGTGGCTGCTCTGAGCAGGGGCTGCTCTCCAGCTGCAGTACGCGGGCTTGTCGTTGCGGTGGCTTCTCGTTGCAGAGCATGGGCCCTGGAGTGTGCAGGCTTCAGCAGTTGCCACACGCGGCCTCAGTAGTTGAGGCTCCCGGCTCTAGAGCACAGGCTATTAGTAGTTGTAGAGCACGGACTTAGTTGTTCTGCAGCACGTGGGGTCATCCCAGATCAGGGGTGGAACCCATGTCTCCTGCATTGGCAGGTGAATTCCCTACCACTGAACCAGCAGGGAAGCCCCTCCTAAATACATTTTTTATCCAAAAAAAAAAGAAAGAAATAGTGAGAAGAGTGGCATTGCTTTACATCATTGTGAATCTTTGTAACGTCTGGTTCAGAGACAGTGGGATTCTCATACCTGCTTCTGATCCATCCTACCCACGTTTTGGTGGAAGTATGTGAAAAAAAATCCAGCCTCACACAGATATATAGTCAGAAAAGAGAGGAGCATTTTCTTTTTCTTTCTTTATTTACTTGGCTGCTCTGGGTCTTAGCTGTGGCATGAGAACTCGGACTGGTGGCGTGTGGGATCAGTTCCTGACCAGGGATCGAACCCAGTCCCTCTGCATTGGGAGCACAGAGTCTTAGCCACTGGACCAGCAAGGACGTCTGAGAGGAGGAAATTGTGAGTCGTCTTCTTGACAAGCAGTTGATTCTTAAAAGTTGGTTGCAATGTGGAATCGGAAACCATATTAATGAATTTTCATCATCTATTTCATAGAGTCTGTTTTATCACATTGAAATCTGCCCTTCTGTCTTGCACTTTGAGTGAATCTTTAACCCATGAATGATTTTGTAACGTCGATCACTGGTCATTTGGAAAATATCAGGTCAGTGGTTTATGCAGATCGTCCAAATGCTGGCATGTTTCATTCCACAATACCCAAAAAAGCAAAATCAGGCTTATTAATGATGCCACCCGTCTTCCCCAGAAGACTCCCCACTAAGTGGCGGGAAGCTGCCAAGCTCACTGTGGCAGATACGGCTTCTCCAGAATGCCCATCTTTCACTTGAAAACTCACATGTATCGTCGGCAAGTCCCGTCAGTTGTTTTCCTTGAAGCGACAGACTCAGCTCGTTCACTTTGGACAAAACGTCTTCAAGTTCTCTTACCCAAGTCTGAGAACTCATGGTTTTTCAGGGTTTCCGGGTTTTATTTTAAAAGGCAGCTGAGCCCCACGAGAGCCTTTGCTCCAGAGCACTAGCGCATACAGCATGTGACGAAAGTATGTAATTCTTGTTTCATCACTCAGAGTATTAACAAGACGTGTACTCGAGGGTCGAGAGTTAATCAGAATGCACTTTGCTGCACTATGGAGCAGGTTCTTTGGAGAAAAGGCTTTTGCTCCAGAGGGGAAGTTTGGTTACCTTTGCTACTGCCTTGCTGTGGGCTCGGAACCTAGGGTCTCCCAGTGACTGACAGGAGGGGCACACACAGTGATAGCTGCAGATCCCACGATGCCCTAGGGTTACCATGAGATGGTGTGACCTTGGGGGCTCTCTGAAAAGGTTTCTTGACCCTCAGGAGTCCCCTGACCACACTTTAAGATGGTCGTAGGCTCTGCGGTAATCCACGGGTCCCCTAGGATGGCTAAATGACAGACTACTGAGCCTCAGAGGGCTTATGAGCATAACCTCATCCCCAATTCTTGTCCCAGTCTTAACACACTAACCATCCCCTAGAAGAACGTTCTCTCAACCACCCACTTCCTAGCAGGAAAATAGTGAACCATTACCACTCTTAACTTCTTGATGTTCAGGGGAAAAGTAGAAATACTAAGTAGTCACTATTCTTTACTAGTGTCTGTCTATCTGTCTGTCTGCAGTCCCTCCCAGATATGCAGATCTAGCTATCTGAATATATCTTTGAAAAGCACCAACCAGCATCTCAAGGCAGTTTGGAGTACACTAGGTTTTCTTTGGGTTTCCCTGGAGGCTCAGATGGTAGAGAATCTCCTGAAGTGTAGGAGACCCACGTTTAGTCTCTGGGTTGGGAAGATCCCCTGGAGGAGGGAATGGCAATCCACTCCAGTATTCTTGCCTGGAGAATCTCATGGACAGAGGAGCCTGGTGGGCTACAGTCCATGGGGTTGAGAAGAATCAGACACCTGAGTGACTAACACTTTCAATTTTACTTTCTTTTTAGGGTTTCTGTATTAATTACTTTTACTATATTACTTTCAACTTAAAAATAAATGGGTTGAAAAAAAAACAAACAAATAAAATAAAATAAAATAAATGGGTTGAAAGCATTTTTCTCCTAGTTCTTCCCAGCACTGCCCACTTTTCTCTTGGATGGAAGGAAATTTGACCATTGTTCAGTTCAGTCACTCAATTGTGTCCAACTCCTTGCAACCCCATGGACTGCAGCACGCCAGGCCTCCCTGTCCATCACCAACTCCCAGAGTTTACTCAAACTCATGTCCATTGAGTTGGTCATGCCATCCAACCGTCTCATCTCTGTTGTTCCCTTCTCCTCCCACCTTCAATCTTTCCCAGCATCAGGGTCTTTTCCAATGAGTCTGTTCTTTGCATCAGGTGACCAAAGTATTGGAGTTATGCTTCAACATCAGTCCTTCCAATGAACATTCAAGACTGATTTCCTTTAGGATAGACTGGTTGTATCTCCTTCAGTCCAAGGGACTCTCAAGAGTCTTCTCCAATACCACAGTTCAAAAGCATCAATTCTTTGGTGCCAGCTTTCTTAATAGTCCAACTCTCACATCCATACATGACTACTGGAAAAACCATAGCTTTGACTAGACAGACCTTTGTTGGCAAAATAATGTCTCTGCTTTTTAATATGCTAAATTGGTAATAGCTTTTCTTCCAAGGAGCAAGCATCTTTTAATTTCATGGCTACAGTCACCATCTGCAGTGATTTTGGAGCCCCAAAAAATAGTCTGTCACGGTTTCCATTATTTCCCCATCTATTAGCCACGAAGTGATGGGACCAGATTCGTTGATCTTAGTTTCATGAATGTTGAGTTTTAAACCAACTTTTTCACTCTCCTCTTTCACTTTCATCAAGAGGCTCTTTAGTTCTTCCCTTTCTGGCATAAGGGAGGTGTCATCTGCATATCTGAGGTTATTGATATATCTCCCCACAATCTTAATTCCAGCTTGTGCTTCATCCAGTCCAGTGTTTCTCATGATGTACTCTGCATATAAGTTAAATAAGCAGAGTGACAATACTCCTTTCCAGATTTGGAACCAGTCTGTTGTTCCATATATACTTCTAACTGTTGCTTCTTGACCTGCATACAGATATCTCAGAAGGCAGGTGAGGTAGTCTAGTATTCCCATCTGTTGAAGAATTTTCCAGTTTGTTGTGATCCACACAGTCAAAGGTTTTGGCATAGTCAATAAAGCAGAAGTAGGTGTTTTTCTGGAACTCTTTTGCTTTTATGATGATCCAAAAAAAACAGTGTTGGCAATTTGATCTCTGGTTCCTCTGCCTTTCCTAAAACCAGCTTGAACATCTGGAAGTTCATGGTTCATGTACTGTTGAAGCCTGGCTTGGAGAATTTTGAACATTACTTTGCTAGCATGTGAGATGAGTAAAATTGTGCAGTAGTTTGAGCATTCTTTGGCATTGCCTTTCTTTGGGATTGGAATGAAAACTGACCTTTTCCAGTCTGGTGGCCACTGCTGAGTTTTCCAAATTTGCTGGCATGTTGAGTGCAGCACTTTCACAGCATCACCTTTTAGGATTTGAAATAGCTCAACTGGAATTCCATCACCTCCACTAGCTTTGTTTGTAGTGATGCTTTCTAAGGCCCACTTGACTTCACATTCCAGGATGTCTGGCTCTAGGTAAGTGATTACACCATTGTGATTATCTGGGTCATGAAGATCTTTTTTGTATAGTTCTGTGTGTTCTTGCCACCTCTTCTTAATATCTTCGGCTTCTGTTAGGTCCATACCATTTCTGTCCTTTATTGTGCCCATCTTTTCATGAAGTGTTCCCTTGGTATCCCTAATTTTCTTGACGAGATCTCTAGTTTTTCCCATTCTCTAGAATTTCCCATTCTATTGTTTTCCTCTATTTCTTTGCATTGATTGTTTAGGAAGCCTTTCTTATCTCTTCTTGCTATTCTTTTGGAACTCTGCATTCAAATGGGTATATCTTTCCTTTTCTCCTTTGCCTTTCGCTTCTCTTCTTTTCACAGCTATTTGTAAGGCCTCCTCAGATAGCCATTTTGCCTTTTTGCATGTCTTTTTCTTGGGGATGGTCTTGATCACTGCCTTCTGTACAATGTCACAAACCTCCATCTGTAGTTCTTCAGGCACTCTGTCTATCAGATCTAATCCCTTGAATCTATTTGTCACTTCCCCTATATAATTGTAAGGGATCTGGTTTAGGTCATACCTGAATGGTCTAGTGGTTTTCCCTACTTTCTTCAATTTCAATCTGAATTTGGCAATAGGGAGTTCATGATCTGAGTCATAGTCAGCTCCCAGTCTTGTTTTTGCTGGCTGTATAGCGCCTCTCCATCATTATTAGGGACAAGCTTAACATTTCCTGTAAATACTCTCCCATCCATATGACTCAATCTTTTAAACAAGAGGTGCCAAAAGGTATTAACATCTTTTTTCATTATCTAGTCTATGGCTATGCATGCGTATATGTCAAGTCACTTCAGTCATGTTCAACTCTGTGTGACCCTGTGGACTGTAGCCCACCAGGCTTGTCTGTCCATGGGATTCTCCAGGCAAGAATACTGGAGTGGGTTGCCATGCCCTCCTCCAGAGTACCTTCCCTGCCCAGGGATCAAACCCATATCTCCTATGTCTCCTGCATTGGCAGGCAGGTTTTTTACCACTAGCACCACCTGGAAACTACGATAGAAAATCTTGGCCCAGTACTCACATACATAAAGATAATTAAGACGGATTTCTTGAAATGATAAATCACCAACCTGCAATGTAAAGTGATATTTCTATATTATTTCATTTTAAACTAATGTAGTTCTGACCCCTTAAACTGCTTTCATGAGTCATGAATGGGTCACAGTTTACCATTTTAAAAATTCTAGTTTAGACTTGCATCCTTAGCTCACATTCAATAATATTGAAAAAGAGAGGAAAAAGAAAAAAAAAAAAGGCTTGCATTCTCACCCCCTGCTTTGGCCTGTTCCAGGTGGAGTAGATGTACTTGTGGGGCTGTTTCCAGGGGCTGCTTCTCTTTAATACTCCTGATTCCTCTTATTGCTTCAGTAAGAGGACCTCATTTCCCCCACTGAAAGTCTTCTCCCTTTGCACTCTGAACACCAGCCCTGGGTCTCTGGCTCTCCATACTGACTCCTCGTCCCCCTGGACCAGTTTTCCCAGAGTGCAGGGGGGCCGCTGCGTTATGCCAGATGACGTCAGGGCAGTATGAGCATGAACAATTTTCACAGCAATACATTTGTGAATTGGGTGGGGGGAAGTAGAGAATATCCAAATTTATGACTTCATGGAATTTTAGCTGGCTTTTTTTTAAGTCCCTTTAAATAATTGTCCAGGGACTTCCTGGTGATCCAGTGGTTGAGATGCTTCCAGTGCAGGGAGTTTGGGTTCGAACCCTAGTCCGGGTACCAAGAGGCTACATGGCATGCAGCCAAACATAGATAAATAAATGTATAGTTTGTATGGGAACATGACAGAAATCACAAAAATGGCACCAGAGCTGTGCTTTGGGGCACAAAACTGATGAATTAAACCACGCACTCCTCCTTTCCTGCAGAACCACATACCCACAGCTACCCTACTCACATCCTGAAAGGCACGTCTTGGCCAGGCAATTAACATCTGAGGTTTAACAGCTTTATCCTAGCATTTACCCCCTTCTTACCTCAAATAGACTCATCCTGCCAATTTCCCCCCGATATTCTAGTCTCTTTTCTATTTATTCCCTACCCACTGAAATACCAATAGTTTGAAATACCAAACTATTTTTATCTCTGTGCTACTCCTCAGACTTGCTGAATTTCTTCATTGTACAGACATCTGAAATTTTCCTGCTGGTTCCCCCCCACCCTTATCCAACCCTCTTCACTCCACGCAGATATTAAAATCTTTTCATAGCACCAAGAACAGTTTGAGGAGATTGACATTCACTCCTTAGAGCCTACATTTGAAATCTGATTCCACCCCTTAGCTTCTCCTGGTCTCTACTGATTTTTCTTTAACTTCTCTGCAAGGACACCCTACCCTCTACAAGAACCTCCTGTACAGTATAGGGAACTATACTCCATGTCTTGCAAAAACTTATAATAGAAAAGAATCTAAAGAAGAACCTATATATACATATGTGTGTGTGTGTGTGTGTGTGTGTGTGTGTGTAACTAAATCACTTTGCTATATACCTGAAACTAATACAACATTGTAAATCATCTGTGAAAGTGAAAAGTCTTAGTCTGAAAAGCTCAGTCGTGTCCGACTCTTTGCAACCCCATGGATTGTAGTTCGCCAGGCTCCTCTGTCCATGGAATTCTCCAGGTGAGAACACTGGAGTGGGTTACCATTTCCTTCTCCAGGGAATCTTCCTGGCCCAGGGATCGAACCTGAGGCTCCTGCATTGCAGGCAGATTCTTTACCGTCAGAGCAACAGGGGAGCCCCTGATAAAAAGTTAAAACACTCTACTCCACTAAATACTGTTGGCCTGCTGTGTCCTGCAGATGTCCTTGGACGCCTGTGCTCTGCCCCGGCCATTCTCTGAGGTACCCTCCTTTCCCTGCTTCCGTCAACATCTGCCTCAATGCATCTCTTTAGGGACTTCCCTGGTGACCCAGTGGCTAAGGTTCTGAGTTTCCAGTGCAGAGTGCCTAGGTTCAACCCCTAGTTGGTGAACTAAGGGAGATCTTAGGTCCCGCATGCCACATGATGTGCCCCCTCCCAAATAGCATCTCTTCTGGAAAACTTCTTCTCAAAGTACCTTAGTTGTTATACTATAGCAGTCGCTATAGTTGTTTTCACTCTGTAAGTTTTTATGCAGAAATGTACAGTGAACAATCAGACATAATCTTTACTGAATTAGAATACCATCTCCTGAGGGCAGGGCCTGTATCTAATATAATAACCAAATATCACCTAGAATGTTTTGGCCACAAAGGAACAGAAAATTCCAGCTCAAACTGAGTTGGAGGACAAAGACGTCTGTTGCCTCATATTACAGATCCAGAGGTAGGACAGGCCCCAGGCAAGGCGGGACACAGGCCAGCTCAGTGATGTCACCAAGGCCCGAAGCACTTTCTCCCAGCACTGGCTTCCTCTGAAGACTGGTCCTTGACAGCAGTCAGTGTTGCAGGCTGTCCGTGGCAGGAATAGGGGTGGGTGGGGACATGAACACGGGCATGGGGCACCGGCCTCTCCGGCCGTAAGTCCTTCCCTTTAGTCCGGGATTGAGTCACCATCATGACTTGGATAAGGAAACTGTATACACTGTGACAAAGTTAGTGGGGGTGTTCTGGAAAGGAAGGTGGTAGGAGACAAATGGACACCAAGTAGGCAGCCAACAGTATCCACTACAGGTTAGTACAATCCGCCACACTGAGGACTACACGTGGCCGACAATTGAGGCTAAGCTGGGGAATACACACACATACCCATATATACACGTAAGTATCATTACATATGTAATACTTAAATATTACACGTATACATGTATAGGTTATATACATAATGTCATGCAGAATAACATAAATATCTTTTCTGAAAAAAAGAAACATAAAATGATATATTTAAATAAGAATCTGAGTGTATGAATAATAGACTTAACACATGAATATGGATAAGATTATACAGTATCAGGAAACTGCAAAGTAAAGAACTAAGGGTAAGAGCCACTAGAGGATGTGACTACTTACGATGAAAATTCTGAATCATCAACACAACAGCCCCTCAAACATACCAGTGAATTTATCAAGGTCACAGGATACAAAGTTAATACACAAAAATCAACTGTATCTTTATATTGTAACAACAAACAATTGGGAAACGAAATTTTAAAAACAGTTTCATTTGTAAGAGCATCAAAAAGCATAACATACCTGAGAGTAAATTTAACAGAAGACATGTAAGACCTCTATGAAAGCTACAAAAGACTGCCATGAGAAATCAAAGAAGACCCAAACAGAAAGTTGTAACATGGTCATGAATTAGAAGACAATATTGTTAAGAGGTGAACTCTTTCCAAGCTGACCTATAGATCAAATGCAATCCCAACCAAAATTCCAGGAGCCTTTGGAAGAAAAAAAAAAAACAAAACCCAAATTATATAAATGACTTAGAGAAGCCAAAGCAAAAGTTTAGAGAATGTTCACTCTCTGATATCAGGACTTGCTCTAGAGCTGTAAGAATCTAAGACAGGACGGCCATGATGAAAGCATAGAAATAGATCAATGAATAGAATGGAGAGTCCAGACCTAGACACCTAAATATATATGGTCAATTGATTTCATTTTTTAAATTTATTCTTATCAAAGTATAGTTGATTTACAATGTTGTTGTGTTCATTTTTGTTGTGCAGCAGAGTCATTTTCATATTCTTTTCTACTATGGTTTATCACAGGATATTGAATAGAGTTCCATATGCTACATGGACCTTATTGTTATCCATTCTATATGTAATAGTTTGCATCTGTTAATCCCGAACTCCCAATCCTCCCCCCCCCCCCTCTCCTCCCCTTGGAAACCACACATCTGTTCCCTATGCTTGTGAGTCTATTTCTGTTTCATAGATAGGTTCGTTGTGTCATATTTTAGATTTCACATACAAGCAATTGTCATATGATATTTGTCTTTCTCTGACTGACTTGGTATGATCATCTCAAGGTCCATCCATGTCTGCTGCACACAGTGGCAAGGTCTCATTCTTTTTTACGGCTGAGAAGTGCATGCTTGCATGCTCAGTCGCTTCAGTCATGTCCGACTCTTTGTGACCCCATGAACCGTACCCTGCCAAGCTCCTCTGTTCATCACATTCTCCAGACAAGAATAGTGGGGTGAGTTGCCATGCCCTCCTCCGGGGATCTTCCCGACCAGGGATCAAACCCATGTCTCCTGCGTCTCCTGCATTGCAGTCAGATTCTTTACCACTGAGTCACCCAGGAAGCCCATGGCTGAGAAGTGTTCCATGGTGTATGTATATGTATGTGTGTGTGTGTGTGTGTGTGTGTGTGTGTGTGTATACTGCATCTTCTTCATCCTTTCATATGTTTATGGACATTTAAATTGTTTCCATGTCTTGGCTACTGTGATGTGGTTAGCTGATTTTAGATAAAGGTGCTAAGGCAGTTCAATGGGGAAAATAAAGTCTTTTTCGTAAGCATTGTGGAACAACTGGATATCAGTATGGGAAAAAAGAATCTAAACCCTTACCACACATCATAATAAAAAATTAAACTAAAACAGATCATTGACCTAATGTCAAAGTCAAAATGTAAAGTTTCAAAAAAAAGATGTGAAGTCTCTAGGAGGACACACTAGAGAAAATCGTCACAGTGTTGGAGGAGGCAAAGATTTCTTAAATAGGACATGAAAAGCATGAATCATAAAAGGATGGATTGGATCTCATCAAAATTTTAAATTTTGCTCTTTGAAAAATGTGGTAGGAATATGAAAACACAAGCCACGGAATGGAATGAAATGTTCACAATGCATGTATCTGACAAAGAACTTGAATCCTAACTGTATTTTTAAAAACTTGTTGCATCATCTGTTGCTGCATAACAAATCACCACCGATTAATCAGTTTACAGCATGTATTTATACTCTCATACTTTCTGTGGGTCAGAGGTTCAGGCACAGCTTAGTTGGGTCAGTTGCCTCCAGGTCTTTTATGAAACTTCAGTCAAGACGTCAGCCAGGGCTGAGGTGTCATCTGAAGGCTTGCTGGGGAAGGAGCGAGTCAACTAGTACAAGAGAAGCCACAGTCTTGTGTAGCCTAAGCATGGAGGTGATAGCCCATCACCTTGCTGTATTCTGTGAGGAGCAAGCCAATAGGTCCAGTTCACACTCAAGGGGAAGAAGGACCAGGGTCTTTCCAACAGTTTCAGAAACATTAAGCACTGTGACACATGTTATCTTTTAATCTATTTTTAATAGTCTTTTGTTTTCAACCTTAGGAAATAAGCAACAGATGTACTATGCAAAAAAGAGTCTCTATGCCACATTCATACAACCCAACATGGACCCAAAAATCCAATTAAAAAAATGGGCAAAAGATTTGTATAGTCACTTCACAAAAGAAGATCTATGAATGCCCAATAAACAAGATATATGTAGTCCTCAAGGAAATGCAAATTAAAACCACAATGTAAGAAACCATTATACACCCACTAGAATAACTAAAAATAAAAAAATATTTTAAGCCTAACCATATGCCCAGTCATTCTACTCCTTGCTGTTAATTCAAGAGACATGAAAATGTGTCCACACAAAGACTTGACCATGTATCTTCATAGCATTTTTATTCATAATGGTCAAAATTTAGAAATGTCCCAAATGTCCATCAAACAAGTGAATGGCGATGCAAAATATGGCACACCCATACATACAATGGAATACTACTCAGCAGTAAAAAAAAAAGAACGAACTACTGATACACTGAACAGTGTGAGTGAATCTCAAAATCATCATGCTAAGTGAAATAAGCTAGGTGTAAAAGAGTGTATACTGTATGATCCCATGTATATAAAATTCTAGAAAATACCTATAGTAACAAAAAGAAGATCACTAGTTGCCTGAAACTGTGGACCAAAGTAGGGATGAGCCGCAAAGGAGCATAAGGAAACTTCGGTGGGGGGTAATAAAAATGTGTTGTATCTTGATTGTAGTACGGGTTTCAAGTTGACACTTCAAATCCTACAGTTGGAAATGCATACAGTTTATCATAGGTAGCTTACATCACAGTAAAAGAGAGATGTAAAAGTCTTTCTCAGAAGGTTGGCACTCTGAGGTCCTACACGTGTATTTAGTGGGCTGTGTCCCCAGTTCCGCCTCATCAGCTACATAGCACCCAAGAGAGTGAAAAAAGATCACAGGATTCCCTGGGGTCAGGTGGAGAAGGTGCAATAGCGCGTGAACAGGTCTGTTTAACTTTAGCTTGACTATATTGTACTTCCTTTTGATCCCTTGATAGAGACCAAAACGGAACAAAAATGGAAGTAATCTGTCTCAATCACTTCTGTAGCTTTCCACCAGTTTCTGGCCAGAGTTTCCATAAGAAAGGGATACAAAGAGCTGGAAAAACGATTAACAGTAGTCTGTTCTCAGAAGGGTTGATGAGTAGGCCAGTTGTAGGGGAGAGAGTAGGGAACAGTGAAGAAAGACTTTCTATCATTTGAGGAATTGCTTTATAAGAGGAATATAAATTTGTATTTGTTTTGAAATAGAGATTTCAAAGTTTATGACTTGATGCAGTAAGAACTGAAAGGTTAATTAAACTGGCTGAGCAATACTTATTTTTTTAATTTGCTAATTATGGGATATTATGGGATAATAAGAGTTGTCAACATAATAGGAGGCGTTTAGTTCCCCAGTAAGTCCTGTTAAACACAAACTTGATAAGATTCAATTAGCAAAAAAAAAAAAAAATTTGTTTTTTATTTATTTGTGAAAGGAGAAAGAAATACATATTCTAGACCCTGAGTAATGAATTCCACAGATCCAGAATTTGAAGAGTAAACAGATTAAACCTATGTATGTTTAGGGTTCTTACTTCATATCTTTGATGTGAATTTCTCATCACACCAGATATTTAACTGACTCACCTTTTGTGGTTCTTGGCACACAGCAGATGGTAAATAGTTGCTGAATGCCTATCTTCAAAATCTTAACATTGTCTATTTTTTGGAAGTTAGAAGAAAATTTAACAGAAGCCAGACAAAAAGGATTTTTTTTTCCTTGGTTTAGTCTGTTCTCTTCATCTCTCTTTTTGTCTGTTTTGTTAAGTATTTATTTTCATTTATCTGTCTGGCTGCACCAGGTCTCGGTTGCACCGTGTGGGGTCTTCATTGCGATACATGGAGTCTAGTTCCCTGACCAGGGATCGAACCTGGGCCCTCTGTATTGAGGGTGCGGAGTCTCAGCCATTGGACCACCAGGAGGCCCCTCTTCATCTCTTATTTAATGAAACCTGCTTTGAAATAGTTTTGTGCTGACTTGTTGAACTGTAGAAATTGGTTACCATACTCTCCGAAACAATTCTGTGGAATAAATGCTCTTTAAAGGAAATCATAAATAAATGTTAGGAAGGAGCTAACTTTATACTATCTGAAAATTATTTAAAAAACTGTTGAAAGGAACAAAACCTTTCTCCCAAATATAATGATTAAAATCTATCAGAAGAATTAATAGTTATGGTGTTAAATATCTTATATTTTAAGATATAAATAGTTTCAGTTTTTATTTTGTATCAGTTTTTTTTATTTTGTATCAGTTTTTTAAATTTAAATATCAGTTTTTATTTTTATTTTATAAACTACTATCTTATTTATTTTTATCTTATATTTTAAGACATAAATAATTTGAGTTTTTACTCAGTTCTTAATAGTTAAAAATAGTTTCAGTTTCTATCAAATTTCTGCAGATCTTTAAAAAATCAATTGTTCTTACTCAACAAAAACTAAAATTGTAGAGAGATGGTAAAGCTGGCAAAGCTCTCCAGCAGTATTCAAACCAGGATGTACAGTGCTGTTCACAGCCTCTAGTCCTCAGACAGAGTCTGTTAAAATAAAAATGCTGCTCCTGTTTCTTAGCACAGTCACTTTCTTTTCCTCAGAATACCGGCTCCAACGATCAAGAGGAAGTGGGTGTAATTATTTCTAAATAGAAATGAGGTCCAGGAGAAGCAAGAGTGACTGGAAGTAAATCATCTCTGAGCCCATTGATGCTGTTAAAATCATCTACTCACCCACCGCGTTTTCAATTGGTTTGCTAATAACGAACAATTCATTTCACCTTAGTATTTTTGCAATGCCTACTATGTGTCAGGCACAGGCAATATAATCAAACAGGGTCATTTTTTCCCTTCAAAGAGTTTATGGAATTTAGGGGAGGACAGAAAAGTAAATCCCAGTCCCATGCTACGTGCCTTATAGAAGCCTGTGGGTTCAGAGAAGCAATTCACCAGGTAAGCTGTTAGAAGAGGTCAAGAATCAAGAAAAGCTTCCTAAAAAATAAAAGAAAGAAAGCCTTCCTGGTGAAACCTAAGCCACCTTCTTAAGACTCATTCTTTTTTGTTTAATAGGCAAACCTTGAATTTATTTTAGATCGCTTTTTTTCAAAGAAAAATTCCTAATGGAAATTTTCTTAAATTAAGATCCCAGAGGAAAATAGAACCAAATGATGAGGGGAATAAGGGTTAATATATCTTTTTTTTTTTTTTGGCCCTGCCCCACACCTTGCAGGGTCTTATTAGCTCCCCGACCAGGGATCAAACCCTAGGCCCAGGTAGCGAAAGCACAGAGTCTCCTAAGCACTAGAAAACTGTTTTCATTTTTTTAATATTTATTTGTTTGACCGCACTGAGTCTTAGCTGCAGCAATGGGATCTCGTTCCCTGACCAAGGATCGAACCCCAGCCCTCTGCATTGGGAGTGCGGAGTCTTAGCCACTTCACCACCAGGGAAGATCCAAAAAGGAGATACTTTTAGCATCTTTTTTTTTTTTTCTGGACTAGTTCTTAATATGCCTAAAAAGTTTTTCTCATCGTTAAGACTCATAAAGGAGTGAGTAGGACCTAGCCCAGTGGCAGAAGTAGGAAAGGAGGGCAGAATAGTCAAGCCTCAGGGCTCCAGTGTAGGGGATACAGAGGAGACTGGCCCGAGAAGGTGAAGAAATAAAATGGCCAGCTCCTGCTCAGGGCTGGGGAGTTGCACGACATCCCTAGAGGGTCCTGAGAATCACTGGGTGGTTCTAAAGAGAGTAACAAGAACAAGTCTGTGTTTAAAAGGAGCCCTGACTCCAGAGTAGGGAATGGACTAGAAAACGATGAGACAGGGGAAGCCAGAGCTGTTCCAACAAGGAGGCTCGCTAAGGAGTGTGATGGAGACAGAGACAGCTGGATGGAAATCCAAGGATGCTGAGACAAAGGGAGGTGGGTGAGTTTGAATTGCCTGTAGAAAATTAAAATGCAGATGACCAGGATGCGGTCTGGAGTTCAGGAGAACTGAGAGCTTGTGGCTGAGGCTTGAAGGCCAGCAGCACATGAGTGGGGGTGAGGCCTGGCTAGGGAGCGCAGAGTGGGAAGTAGAAGGGGGCAGTTCCTATCCCCCCTTAGCTTGCACACGGAGGACATCTTTGCAGAGAAGCAGAGTTCGCAGAGGTCAGCGGGGCGGGGGTGCGGTGCGGGGGGCATCGAAGCTGCTAAATTATTCAAGAGCTCCTTATCCGGTGTTTAAGGTTGATTGATTTCTTGCAGTAGCTATTTAGGATTTTTTTTAAAAGGCAACGTGAACTCACACCCGACCTCATTGCGTACAGGAAAGCTTTCTTGGCCATTGTTTTATGATTTAAGTTTTCAGGCTGGCGTTTGCCCTTCTGACAACCATTCAAAATACTGGGTGCATTTATGCAAGACAGTCCTTAATAACTTAGCATTTTGCAGCCACCAAAAAGTCACACTTGTAAGGGCTCCATGTTTCTCAGGCATTCTTTCCGTAAAGTTCACCTCTGCTCCCTCCCATTGCACTGAAATCCAGGAAGCCCAGACTGGCTGCAGAAGCCAATGGTGTACTGTAGAAATCCCGCAAATCTACACGAGGGCTAAGGAGGGAAGCCCGGCGCCTCTCTAGCGTGAGAGGCTCCAGGTATGGGGTCGCATCCGTCTGAGCCCCTTTTCTTTGCATGCACAACATGGCCTGAGCCCTCCCTCTCTGCTCTCCTCCCCCGCTGGCTTCCCCGCCTGCCTGACTGAAATAGCTAAAATAAAGCCTGGCGTGTAAGTCTGTTGAGACTTTAAGAAAACATCAGCGTTGAAAGGGCAGCCGACGACCACCAACTCTAGATGACCTGCCTGAACCCATCTATCACTCATTTCAGCCTGTCAACATGTCCGTGCATATCTGAAAAGCGTCTCGGGCCTTCACGTCTCTGAAATTGACCTTGTGTGTCATAAAACAGAGTCATCTGCCTCCTTCTGGTATCCTCTGACTGCATGCCTTTTGAAGGAAGAAAGCGTGAGATGTCTTACAAAGTGAAAAAATAACCTGTGGAAATAAATTCAGCCTCACTCGCGGATTCGATAGAGACGTTTTTATTTTTGTCTACTCCTGCAGCCCCACTATCAAGTACAGTAAAAGTAAGAGACTCACATTAATTCATCTCCATCTCTTGTCCACACATGTCGACAGTCATAGGCGTGGGACTTTTGGGTCTGAGGACCAGTTTTGTGGAATTCACAGCATCCAGAAATGCGTACTCACACTGGCTGTGCATCCTGCCTCCCAGTAAAGAATTTGTCAGGATTACAGGGAAGTTGCTGACTCTCCTACTGAATATCAATGAGGGATTTTTTTTTTTAAGTATGCCAAACTGACTGCAGGAAATTGAAATGTAGGCTTTCCCAAAGTCAGGACGATTGACGTCTCCACTAGGTACTACCGACCTTTTTTTCAAATTCAATTTATTTTGCGATTCACGTGCAGTTGTAACAGATAATACAGTGATCCTGCATGCCCTTCACCTAGTGTCCCCCAGTGTAACATCTTGCAAAAACTGCAGGACAGGAGAAATCAGAACCTTCATACATTCCGGGTGAAAGCATAAAAAGGTGAAGTCACTGTGGAAAACGGTTTGGCCGTCTCTCAAAATGTTAAATATAGAGTTGCCATATGACCCAGAAATTCCATTCCTGGATCTACACCTAACAGAAATGAACACATATGTCCACACCAACCATGGTACAAGAGTGTCTATAGAAGCAATATTCATATTATCACCCAAATATCCAGCAACTAATGAATGGATAAATAACATGTAGTCTAGCCATTCGATGGAATATGATTCAGCAATAAAAAGGAATTAAGTGTTGATACATTTTACAACATGGATGAATCTTGAATGCATTATGTTAAGTGGAAGAAGTCAGAGACAAACACATATTATCTGATTCAATTTATGTGAAATGTCCAGAATAGGCTAATCTATAGAGTCAGAAAAGAGATTAGTGGTTGCCTGGGACTGGGCATGGGGGTTAAGGAGGTTAAAGACAGTGATGGGTACAGGGTTTACCTCTGGCATAATGAAAGGGTGGCAGACAGAGATGGCCACACAGCCCTGTGCATGTACTGAACCATATTTTATGGTATGTGAATCACAGCTCAGTAAGATTTTTATAACATTTTCTTCTTTTTATTCATTTGTTTATTCATCATTTATTCACTGACGCTTGGGATGTGCTGGGTTTTTGTTGCTGCATGCGCGCTTTCTCTAGTTGTGGCAAGCAGAGTCTCCCCTCAAGTTGTGGGGCTCAAGCTTCTCCTTGCAGTGGCTTCTCTTGTGGAGCACAGGCCGTAAGCACTTGGGCCCAGGTTTGCGACCTACTGGCTCTAAGGTGCTCGGGCTTCTGTAGTTGGACATGGGCACAGTAGTTTGGGCCTGAGAACGTAGTTGCTCCCCAGCATGTGGAATCTTCCTGGACCAGGGATCAAACCCATGTCCCCTGTGTTGGCAGGCAGATTCTTTACTGTACCACCAGGAAAGTCCTCAATAAAGATTTTTTTCTAAATGAACCCCAACTGTCATTTCTCCACACAGTTAAAACACCTTGGCTTGACTTGTGGGGGAAAATACAATATGATATCACAAGCAGACCTCAGATATGCAGATACCACCACCCTTATGGCAGAAAGTGAAGAACTAAAGAGCCTCTTGATGAAAGTGAAAGAGGAGAGTGAAAAAGTTGGCTTAAAGCTTAACATTAGGAAAACAAAGATCATGGCATCCAGTCCCATCACTTCATGGCAAATAGATGGAGAAACAGTGGCAATAGTGGCAGACTTTATTTGGGGGGGGGGCTCCAAAATCACTGCAGATGATGACTGCAGCCATGAAATAAAAAGACACTTACGCCTAGGAAGAAAAGTGATGACCAACCTAGACAGCATATTAAAAAGCAGAGACATCACTTTGCCAACAAACATCCATCTAGTCAAGGCTATGGTTTTTCCAGTGGTCATGTA